>JAOEGS010018503.1:0-21163 GCA_025447755.1 Corythornis vintsioides | reverse complement strand
ATCCTGCTCAGGCAGGGGGGTTGGACTAGATGATCTTCTAGGCCCCTTCCAACCCCTAACATTCTGTGATTCTGTGAATCCACGGTCCCTTCCAACCTGACATCCTGTGATGCTGCGAAATGGGTTGAAGCAATTGGTCCAGGGCCCAAGGAGACCAATATCCTCACCTTTCCCCCTCCAAGCCAAAAAGATGGTTCTCATATTTATCTAGGTGTAAAATCAAGCAGCAACCTTATAGTCACATATATCACCCTAAATTAGTTGCATCAGGTGGACTTAATGTCCTGGGAAAAATCTCAAGCATTCAACTTATTTAACGAGTATAAAACTCAGCTTCCTTTTCCCAGCTGCCAGCAGAAACACAGTTCTGTAGGACATATGCTAATACACGGTACGTAGCTGCCAAAGAACTCTCCTTCCCCATGCTGCTCTCCCCATCATCAGGTCTCTGCTGCCTTCTCCTCCTGGGACACTTTGGAGAATCAACTCACTTTTAAAGCTTTCTGCTTGTACTACTGTTTCTGACCCCAGGACCTGCATCAATGCTGGCATTAGGGCACTGAGCCCAGCCATCTAGAACAGTGTCTCTGTAACTAGGGGTTGTTTTCAGAACAAATAGCTTTTTCTTTGTTGTGGCTGCTGCCAATAAATGTGTGTGTTGTAAGAAACAAGAAAATTACTGGCACAAAGCTTGCAGGGAAGCTCTCAGTGCCTTTGAAACTTCCTAATGCAGAAAACAGATAAAAGATAGAAGGAAAAAACAAACAAAACCCAAGACTGATGCAAAAACCCTGAAACAGAAGCATTTCTTGTGATTAAAACACATAGACCCTGATTCAGCTCCCTACAGCTTTCACACTATCATAAGAACAGAACCTGCAGCAATACCCTTAACACTTATTGTAAAGTTACTTAGAAACAAAAGGTGATTGGGTAATTTTGTCTTTTAAACATATCCAAAAGTCTGACTTCAACAACGCAGACACGCATGAGATTTTAGGATACATTTTAAAATAAGCACTAGATTAAACCTGCCATACATGGGCAAAGCATTCACTCATCCACTCCAGCAGCCAGCCCAGAGAGGGCAGGCAAGCAGGTGCCTCTGGAAAGAAGCTCCCTAAATTGGGTGAACATCCAAGATGCAACTTAGAACAAATTTCATCTGGTCAAATCTGCCTCTGACAACCTGCTGCACAGCAGCTCAGACAGCACACATCAAATCACATTGCACTGTGGTAAAAAAGTGCAAAGTATATACAGAGACATTATTTCCCATTTAATAGCCCAATATTTTGGTTTTAACAACTATGTCTGTATAAAGCTGAGAAAAATTCCACATAAAATTTAGAGTAAGTCAGACCTTCTGTGTTGTCTTTAAAGCTTTTGTTTTGTTTTGTTTTGGCTTCAAGAACTGAAACATTCAAACTGTGAATTTTAAAGTAAGGCTCTTCCTTCCTCTGAAACATTAAGTTAATTTTTAAAAGTCCTCCTATCTTAAAATTTTACCAAAAAATACCCAAAACACAATAGCCTTGCATTTTTACATTTTTATGCTCCTTCCTATGTTCAGTCTATTAGTCTGCAATAATGAAATAACTGATTAATCAGTTCTTTGGTAACATAAAACTGTAACGGTTCATTTGCTTACAGGTATTTCTTAACTTGTCTCCACAGTAGCTCTGCAATTTAAGTAATGTGTGTCTTCTAAATGAAGAAACTGAATTACAAAGTAACTAGTCACCATTTTTTTTTTTAGAGAGGTAGCACTCCAGGGCTCACACTGTGAGAACGTTCCATACTGCAAAGCAGACCACAGACTTTCACAATAGTGGGCCCACTTTTTCAAGTATTAGGAGGGAAAAAAAAAAAGACAAAAAAGACAAAAAAAAAGACAAAAAAAAAAAAACCAACCAAACCACAAAACAGATAAATACGGAAGGAAGAAGATTTTTAAAAATCTACAATATGCCATATTTGAATTGCACATTACATTGCAAGACTTCCAAATAATGACTCCTAAAGTGCTGCAGTATCTGCAGCAGACTGTATCTGCAGAGGACTGTCTTCCTTCACCCTAAGGCAGCATTAACCGGTTTGTTTTGGCTCCAGGCAAAGTGCAACATTGCTCCGTGAAGATCAGCTGAAGAATTCTCGGCTCCTAAACAAACCTTTGGGCAGTTGCTCGCATGTAGCAGGCTAAAAAACAATGTTATTCTCCCTGCTCCCCAAACAGTTTACCATTAAACAACTAAACCATCCTGCGTGGCTTTGACAAAGTACAAAAAGCAGCAACACGAAGCGGAAAAGGAGAAGAAACAAAGCCGGGAAAAGAAGAAACAAGCAGGTGAGGCGCACAAGGAACACCACTTTTTAACTATCGGGGAAAGACGTGGGCTGATGGCAATGCAGCCATGGCAGCAGCTGCACAGACAACCGATGCGTTCAACAACCTGCCACGATACCTGCACCGCCTGCACTCGCTGCACGGGACGGGGAAGGCTCTGCACTCCCTTTCTGTACTTACACAGATTTCTTCCGTAAGGATTTGTAACAGCAAATATCCACATCGATTTTTCCCCCCCTCAAGATTAACGAGGTTTTAACCGATTTCGCAAGCATTAAAGAGATGCCCAGTGCGACGACGTTCCCTCCGGGGAAGCTCCCGGGGCCGGGAGGCCGAGGCGGGGCCCACCGAGGCCCGCTGGAATACAGGCCGAGGTCCGGTTCCGCAACGCCGCCCTCCTGAAGCCGGTCTGGACTAGTCGGACTCGGTACGGCCGGACTGGCAGCGTCCGGTGCCTGACGCCATGGGGACAGCGGCGCCGCGCTGCCGGAAGCACCGTGAGAGGAGCCGCCGCCCCGAGCTCGCCGTCTGCCTCAGGCCCAGCCCGGCGGACTCCACAAAGGACGAAAGGCGCGGCCGGCAGGTGGGTGCGGACTCACCGAGCTGAGGCGGCGTCTGCCGCCTCGGGGGACAGGCGGGCTGAGCGGGGCGCGGCCGCCACACGGCACCTCTACAATGGCGGCGGCGGGACCCACCGAGGCGGCTGCAGGAGCCGGAGGGGGAAGCGGAACCGCCGCGCGTGGCCACAGCCCGCGAGGGCGGGCGGGGGCGGGACACCACCTCCATGACTACAGTTCCCGGCGGGCACCGCGCCCAAGCAGGAAATTACTATACTGCTCATGGGGGATCATGGGAGACGTAGTCCGTCGCTCTCTGTCGAGGCCGGCGCGGCGCTGGTGGCACCGGGGCTCCGCCTGCACGGGAAGCCACCACCCCAGCCTCAACCCTGCGAAACGAGAAGGGCCGCAGCGGGGACGGGAGAGGCAGGGAGTAGCGCTACTCAAAGCCTCCTTCCCCCCCATCCTAACGCCCAAGGCACAGTGGGGCTGTTTTCAGATTACGTCATCTAACATTATATATATATATATATAACGTATTTGCTGGTGTTTCTAGGGCAGTGAGCTATAGCCAGCTACAGGTGGGAAGGCCCAAGCCCAATGCCCTAGAAAATTAAAGGCCCGACTGCTCCTACACTTGGTCTTCTGCATCCCCCGCTTTCATCTCCTGCTATGTAAATTTTATATCAACTCCTCAGCACTTCACTTTGTGAGGGAAACTGGCTTGTCACAGCCCAGGGGCCCCATGCTCCGCTTCGGTATCTCCTCGCTGTCTGCCCCAGCTCACTGAGGTACCGAGGCTGGTGGCAGCCTGCTGTGCAGCCAGGCGGTGGCGGTGTCTGAGAGCACCGAGGTGTCCACGCTTCGTGTTCCTCCCCTGTGCTGTGCTCTCTCTTCCTCTTGCCTTGAAGATACTGGAAGGGGCTCATTTTTCTATCAAGAAACAAATAGTCACAGAAAACTTGCACCTACAGACCTGCTTATTTCAGTCCTGTTCTTCCAGGAACAGTACTCCAAAGTGATCCTCTGGCTGCTAGACACTGCTTTGGTCCGTTTCCTACTGTCTTCACTTTGTGCATTGCTTTGTTACTTTCCCCTTTGACTCAATTCCGTATTTGATCCTCATCTCATCTCAGGCAGAGAAACCACAGTAGATTTCCGAACTACACGGTTTCCTCAGTTCTACTTGCTTTCCCTGTAAGGTGACCCTGCCTCTCTTCGCTGATTCAGCCTTGTACCTGTAAACCCACACAGCTCCTGCTCCAAACCACTTTCAGATTGCTTACACCACTCATGTTCTGCCTCCCTCTCCAGTCCATCTTTTTGAACAAACTAAGAGAGATGGTTTGGTTATACCCATTTGTTTGATCCAGAACGTCTTAACTCCCAACACAGGACAAAAACATTTAAACTGTGTCAGAGAGACTGAGGAGCACAAACTCAACTCTGGACATTAAAAACCCCACTCGGAGATAGGCGTCACAACTCTGGTTGGCAACCACACTGGTGGTTAAAAAGGCCACCAATCTCTTTGCAATTGTTCTCTTTCATTTCCCCCTTCCCCCAAGCAGATGGAGTTCATTACTCCTCTGAGGCAGTGAATGAAGTAGTGGTGCAGCCATTATCATTCAGCAGTCAACAGAAAACAAGAGCTCAGTGTCACAGCACTTGCCAACCTGTCCTGGGGGAAGTCACAAGACAAGCCCTCTTGGATTTCAGCAGGAACAGAAAGATGCCCGAGGCATCCTGAAGCTACAATTCAACAGTGATGAAAGGACAATTCTGCTGATGAGAAGTCTGGGCTGCATATGGAGCACTCAAAAGGAGGAGAAAATTTGAAAAACAGAATTTTCATTGATCTCCCTCAAATGCACACTCCCCAAATCACCTGCTTTTACTAACTCTCAGCTAATAGAAAATCAAATCTATTTTCTCCAAGTCCTGAGGAGTTACTGTGAGCTTACAATGCCGCCTACTGACAAGTAGAAACAGTACATGTGCTCTTGCCAATCCAGAGCAATTTAGGTTTTCCATTAAGCAATATCCTCTCCATTTCCTTGTTTACCAACTATTCTGATGGCTGCATGCAAGTCTTCTATTTTTTTTTGCTTCTAGTTAGTATTTTTTCTAGCTTTCATTACTCTTTCCACTTCTGAAATAGGGTTACATTTCTTTCAATTTTTCTAAACTCTTTCAACTCTAATTTGATAAAGAGCATCTAATCCTTTCCAGTGATTAGAATGGGAGAGATTATTTAAGCCGCCTTCTGTCCCAGGTAAGCACAGTGTCTCTTTGCAAATTCATATATAACACATCTGGACAACAAGCTTAAAATTCAGAAACTTTAATGACTAGATAATGTTTTTCACACCTTTAATAACCAATCCCCAAATTTGTTTGCTTTAAGTTCAAGAAAGAAGAACACCTGTGCAAGAGGCAGCACTGTAGTCGAAACAGGCTCTGGGGCAGGGGGAGGGAACTGAAACCGAGACTGTAGCTGTTCTTCCAGCTTTTGCACCTACCTTCCATCTGCTTTGTTTATTGACAACACACTGCTACAGTCTTCTAAGGTGCAGGAAGGGTGTTTGTAAGAATTAGGCCAGGGTAACTATAACCCATTACAGGACCCTCACACATTACCAAGATGTAAGTAACAGTAGAATAGGATTCATTTAGGTAACTGATGGAATATTCGGTTAGTTTTGCTGGCTGGAGGTCAGACATTCCATAGTTCTTTATTCTGAGCAGGTCACTCCAGAGGAGCACCCCTGTTTGCATACAGCTGCCAGAATCAGACTGGAACAGAGCACTGTGGTGAGAAGAGTCACGACACACACTAAGGAGCTATGTTGCCTGAGCCCCACTGGAACCTGCAGAATTGATTCTTTGTATGCCTGCAGAGAAAAATAAATGGATTACACGCAGTGAATGAGCTACTTCGTTTTAACTGCAACTTAAGAGGATTAGTAACCAGATCACTATTTAAGTAGCCCTTTGCTAAGGCTTCTTCTGGGATTCAAAATCAAAACTGAGATGGGCCATCACATTTCAATTTACTGCAAACAGAGCAACAGCTGTTCCTGCAGCATAAAGCCCAGTAAATGTATCTGCTACCATTTGAAATGGTGGCCATTTATATCCTTTGTATCTTTGTTCTTACAATAGGCATACCATCGAGGATATGTAGTTAATGCAGCATTGAAGAGAGAAGCCCCTGGAATGAGCACAGAACACCAAGCCAGTTTTCTCAAAGCTGACAGCTAGTTGGTTTCTCTGTGATGCAGAAAACTCCAAAACACTTCAGGGCAAGAGCTGCAGATATCCCAGACATCTGCATGTATCTCCAAGATTGGAAGGTATGTGTGTTACAAAAAAAATATTTTTTTTGAGAGACAAATTAGTCTTATTCCTTAATCCCTATGCTACTGAAACCCTTTTGAGTAACAAAGGCATTTTGTTACTACTCTGAAGCACCTATTTTGCAAAGACCTTTCTTAATATTTTTTTAATTTCAAATAAAATGTTAAAGGTGAGAAGAGCATCCACAATAAAGGACTAGAAGAACAAAGAGTGACTAGATAGCAATCACTGAACAAGAACCAAGAATTCCCACCAGAAATAAGAACTCACAGGTTTGTGCATTACACTGTACCACTGACAGGGGCCATTGTTTCTGCCTGAACAGGGAGCTTCCACTTCAGCAGGCTTCCAACACGCTGTCGACAGGTAATCTATGGAAAACATTCATGCATTAGCAGGATGATGATAGGATAATGATCAGATAGGATGAAACAACATGGCCTGCAAGACTTTTCCAAATGAGGCATCTTTCCTTCACAACAGCTTGCCAGAATCTACTCCCTGAAAGCCAGTAAGCGAAATAGCACTGAAAGAAATGTGCCAGCTAACCTGCATGGTCTCAGTGGTGCTGGGCAGTCCTTTTCATCAACTCTCTAATGCCTCCTTCCTGATACAGGCGGTAGCCAAGAAAGCAGCTCACCTGTGTGGAATCTTTGCCCTTCTGTTCTTAATGGTACAAAGAATTAATCATAGACCACTAAACTTTAGCCATATAGTTCACTTCTCTTCCCACAAAACAAAGAGGTCATTTTTCCATGTCTTCCAGCCAGCAGATGCAAGAACTCACCCTCCAATATTTCAAATATTTTCTTATTAATAATGTTTTCCTGCTCATAAGCAGTAGACGTAGCAGAGAAATGACATGTCACAGCCCTTTTTCAACTGACCAGGCTGTCTTTCCTGCCCCTATATTTATCCTAGAAAATCAGTGCTCAAATAATTCACAAGTGAAAGAGCTTAAATGTTAGACTTGGCAGCTACATTCCTCCCTTTTATACAGGAAATGCAGGGAAAAAAAAGTGTTAGAAACCTTCAGAATACTTTGATTTCTCTAAATAGGTGATAGCGAATATTGAATATGCCCTTCATGGCAACAGCTGCCAAGAGAAACACCGTGAAAATGCAGTCTAGGTAGCTGAACAAACCAGGGCCTGACAGGTCTCTGACAAACAGGTGAAAGCGCAAACAGCCAGCTGCAGCACCAAGGTACAACAACAGCAGCACAACACCAAAAAAAACTTGTTGAAAATCTAACTGCCTTTGGTCAGGCAGCAGCAGCATTCGAAGAGGAAGACAATATTGTCTTTATCGGGGCCACTATCTCCCTCTCATGCTCATGACCACTGAGAGGTCTGTCTCCAGAAGACAAATGCAGAATGAGATTCCAAGCTCTGGACTGCCCATGGTTATTTATCTTTCCCCAGAAAAGTATGTCATGAAAATCTTACTGTCACAGCAGCAAACTAGTACTTCTGGGCTCTTCAGAACAACCAATACTTCCTCACTCTCCTCTGCTGGCCGGTGGTACCGCCCATGCACTGGCAAGGCAGCTCTAAAACATTGAGAGCACCTAGGGTCAGGTTCCAGGTACAGGAGAAGAAGAAGATCTGTGGCTAAGTATTCAGGAGCCTCCACATCAATGACATCAGGAATTAACAGTGCCTGCAAGTGAAGAAAGATACAGATTAGAATCAACACAAAGGACAGATGCAGAAAAAAACCCCAATACTTTGAAAATTTTGTGCATGATTCTGGGATTTAAGAAGCTGCTGTCTGCTGCAGTAACCAGGATCAGAAGGGGAAAACATTTTCTTCATCTTATTTTCTAACAATGGACCCGATTTCATGGTCAGGAAGATCAAGTTGGAAATATTGTCCTTAAGCTAAAAGTTTACAGTGTGATCATGCCTATGGCCAAACCTAAGAGGGATTAGCTTAATGATGTATATAAGCAAGACCATACTTAGCACCTGCAAACATTACAACAGCATAAGTTGCTCAGAATTTTTGCATCCATAGATTTTGACTGAATGAAGCACCTAAAGAGATTACCTTAAAGCCACTGTTGTCCCAAAAATGGATTCTTTACACAATGTGCAAAATCCAGTCTTACACACTCTAAGACAAGATATCTGGTTTATTACAATCTCAGGCAGGATCAGGTGCTAGCAGGCTAATGCCAAGACAAATAACACACCATAGTGACACAGCAAAGAATATTTATACACTGAAAGTTGAGGTTAAGTTATATTTTATTGATTGGCCCAGGGCTAAAATCAATAGGGATGTTTTTGTTTCAGAGTTTGATTTGACAAAGATTTACTATAAAGTGACTTCATGATCCTCAAGCTGTGCTCTCCAGGGGGCCTTCACCTCTTCTAGTTCCTGTGATACCTTGTTAATGGATGTTGACATGGAGCATGCTGGTACCTGTTGCTGTCTGTAGGACTAACTATGTGTTCTGTAGTGCCAGTCAGACCAGCAGTTACCACACTAAGCACAGTCCCTTTTAGACCACAGCATCAGCATATCTCTGTGCCCAAAATATGAAACAGAGATGAAACCTGTGATGAAAACAAAGCTATGAAGCTACTGGGCCTGAATGTGCAGCACACAACTTAAGAGCCTGCAAACCCCTCATCTGTGGGGGTTAACTTTCCGTCTTCTCAACCTGAATAGCTTTTACCAGAGCTGAGCAGAGTTGCAGTGGCTCCCCAGTCCGCACACCCACACATGGAAAGAGCAACACACAACAAAGAAGACCCTGCAACACTGATCAAGCCAAGAGATACAAGCTGTCAGGAAGATGATACAGTGTGGCATCTCTTTCCAGGAAAAGGAATTGATCACCTTGGTTCAGTACAGATAATGGCAAGGGACCACAACTTCCTGAGCATGCACGCCCTTATCTGAGTAACTGGCAGACGTCTGGCAGATGTCCGAGCTTTGGGGTTGTCACTTATGGTAGTTCAGAGCCAGCCACAAGGCTGCTTCACCTCCCCCCACCTCACATGAAGGAAAAGGCAGAAAAAGTATAAAAAACCCCATGACTTGAGATAAGTTTTAATACAACAGCACAACAAAGTAAGTAACAACAAGAGCAACAGCATTAATAAATAACTATGACAAATATCCACAAATAGCCAAGGGCTAACAAACTGACCAGACCACACCGGCCGACCCCCGAGGGTGGGAACATCCAAGTTTCCACACCCCTGTCTTTATGTACTGGGTGTGATGTCAGTATGGCAGAACATAACACCTTGCCTGGTTAGGATGTCTTTCCTGGTTCAGACCCCTCTCCCAGTTTCTGGTGACTATTAACCCTACCTGATCCAAACCCATCACATTACCTTTGTTAAATTGTGCTGCTGCAGCGACGCCAGCTCATAGGGATCCACATAGATTCCTGTTGGAAGCCGAGTTCTAACTGCCACGGCACATTCTCCTGCATCCTCCCCCACTACACCAAGTTTTACCTTCACCAGCAGGTCCCTTCAAACAAGCAACAGAAGCAAAGTGTTTATACCCACACTTAAAAACCCCCAAGAGACATACTCTCATATGCACAGAGAGGAGATGCAGCCATCACGTACTATGTGCAACAAATTCAGAAGGCAGTTCCCTGTCAAGCTACAGTTTGGATAATGTAGCTCACCCTAATGTAGTTCACCAAAATGAAGTTTCATTTCTTTGTTAACTTCTCAGTAATGCAAACAGCCTCCACAAAGATCTTAGAAAGAAGCCTCCTCCTCTATAGCTTGTAATTGTTAATTTCTTGATCATGTAATAAGTTCCTGAGCCTAGCCATGCCTACAGATCACAGCTTGGTGAGTTGCTAATACTGAGCTTGAATTAGAAGAGAAGCTTCTTCATATATAAAATTATCCAGTGATATTATTTTGAAGCAGCACCAGGGTGACAACTTACCTGTGAAACCCCTCTTTCAGAAGCTCCTGCGTGACAGTGGCATCCTGACAAGCAGCGCACACATCTAACAATACAGAACGAACAAGTGACACTGTGTACAGAATAGCACATGTCGTTATCACACAGGCAGACAAGCCGTATCATCCATGATGCACTTCGCCTGCGGAAGCCCTCACACAGCAGGGTTAAAGGCGTATTCTCTTGCCATCAACAGCAGCTTTACTCAGGTCACTGCCAGAGCCGTGCTTTCCAAATCCAGAACCCAACCCTATGAACAAGTAGGCACACACGGCCCCACACACCTATAAGTTAGTATTTTCAAGATGAAAGCCCGAACAACCGGGCCCGAACCGTCTGACGTCCGTAGAACGGAGCCCAAGCGCTCACTCTGAGACGAGGCGGCAGCGGCGGGCAGGGCCGGGCGCAGAACAGCCTGCTGCGGGAAAGGACCGGGCCAGGGCGCTCTCTCCGCACCGATGTTTACTGACAAGCATCCCGGCCGACTTCAGGCACCTAGCAGCGCCCGAGACCTCTACTCGGCTGAGCTTTAAGCGAGGGGAAGAGTCCCCCACCTCTGCACAGACCCGGGGCCGCTCCGCTTCGGCGCCCGTAGCGGCGGGCAGCGCAGGGAGCCGCCCGCAGGCCCGGTGTCCCCTATCCCCTCCGCTGGGCCGACATGGAGCTGTTCGCCTGCGGCCAGGCCGGCACTTACGGAGCGCGCAGAAGAGCTCAGCCAGCCCGGCGCTGAGCAGCAGCACCTCCCGCCGACACCGGTCGCCAGACATGCCGAGCTCCCTGCGCACGGCCTCGCTTCCGATCTAGACGGCTTTGGCGTCCGCCTGAGTCCGTGCGCAGACCCGCTTCTCGCTCCGCAACGCCGACGGAATCCGCCGCTAAATGCTCCCCAGAGCTTCATCTTCGCTGCGGTCCCCACTCGGTGCGCGGGTCCGCAGTAGCAGGGGCCGGCCAATGGCTGCCGTGTCCCGCAGGCGCTGTCGTGGATAGCCCGGGAGGGCCCGCAGAGAAGGGCCCGGCGGCGCGGCCGTAGCCATGGCAGCCACGCCGCGAGGAGGCCCAGGCGGAGCGGGCTAGGCCCGGGCCGCTGCGTTTCGTGCCCGCCCTTCAGGGACATCGCCGCGAGGAAGCGCTTTCCTGGCCGGTCCTGTTGCCCCCTGAGGTGAGGGGAAAGGGTGAGAAGCGGGAAAAAAAAAACCCGATCCTGCTCCGCTTTCCTGTTCTTTTAACGTTTAGGCCTCAGCCACACACGGCACCAGGGGTTTGCTCGTATGGCGGAAACAAGCAGTAGTTCTGCTGCACCACGGCAGTTGGCAGAGCAAAAAAAACCTGCCAGCTGTCTGTGTTTGAGGGCTAATAAAAATAGCCTTTCATGCCTGGTAGCTAAGGTCTCCACCTGCATTATCTGAAGACACAAAACATTTTCCCCTTCTTTTACACAGAACCGAATGGCTTCTACCCACGTTTGTATTCTTCACCTATTTATTTACTTGCTCCTCAGAGATGGAGGCCCACCCTTTGAGGTTATCAGTGACCCTTCAAAAAGCCTTTTCAGTTCACCTGGAAGCATTATTTCTTGTCTTATGATAGTAAAAGTGACTCTTTAAAATCGACTTCTGCTTTTCTCCCCAGCTCATAGAACTATTTAAAAGCAAAAGGTAGAGCAGCTGTAGTTCATTTCAGTACTGAGAACATTACTGTGTTTTTTGGCAAAGAAGGAAGACTTTCAACTCAACTTTGAAGTAGCTTTTAAAGAGCAGAGCATTTTTTCTTGATTTGGAGATGTTAATTTTTGTGGTGTAATGTGTAACTTTGCCTAAGTCCAGTCTGTAGGCTAGACAGAGAAGGAGATTACCTTCATGTTTGGCATATATTAACTTATTTCAAACCAAATAAAAAATAACACATTCAGTCTTGAACACTAAGCTGGGAAAAGAGAGCAGATTGAATCTGGAAGTCTCCTCTAATATTTCATCTGACTCAAAAAGGAGATGGAGCCAAGGACAGGGTTGACACTAAGGACTTCTCAAGGGCACTTTGAGTACAGACAAAATGTGACAAGGCAGAGAAAAGAGAAGTTGTTGCTGCCAGAGTGACATTACCCCTCCCCTCTTGCAAGACAAAGTGTTTCAGAGAAGAGTAAAAAGGAATTAACTTCCTAACCTCATTGACTGGCAACACCGATACTTGCGAGTTTAGCAGTCCTACTTTAAAATGAAAATCCAGTTTGTACAGTATGTTCTTGCTATTGATATACATGCAGTCTGGGTTAATGGCTCAGTCAGTGCTTCCTTCCCACTCACACTCTTTCTCCACCTTTTAAGTATGACAGAAGCTCCTGATTCCTCTATGTACATGCAGCAGCTAAGCTTTTCAAATCTTCATTCTTGACCTTCATGAATGTTTTATAACAAGCTCTACTAGTGGCAATGTGGTATGTAAAAAAGTATTGCCACTTGTTACTTGTAAAGTCTCAGCTTTTCAGTTTCATTGATGGTGTATTTTAGCCTGAGGAGTAAACACTTGAATATTATCTCCTCTCATTAAAATTAATTTATATTTTCATCATTGCCTAATAAGGAGTTTATTTTTGGTCTTCATTCTCAAATCTCTTCTGTCTCTTTGTCCTATCTGTCACAGGTTACAGATACACTGCTAGACAGAAATCACTCTGAAACTGTAAGAAACCTTTACAAAAACTGACTAGGTACCCCTCCTTTGAAAATCCTTTTTGAAAAATGGGGAAATTCCAGTGTTACCTATGTCAACACTATGGATGCAAGGTTCTCCCTTGCCATGAGTATGATATCCACTGGTTTGTGACAGAAGTGGAGATGAATGAAGGATATTTGAACCATATTGATTAACTTGTATTTTTTCAAAGCAAATATGTATAATAGACAAGTATCTGTAATAGAATTCTGTCTTTGTTGCATTGCTTGCAACAGTCAGATGCCATTTGTGGAATTGTGGAGTTTCAAGACAATTCAAACTTTAATTTTATCTGCATTTTTCTGGACATTTATTTTCAGATATGCTCAAATAAGCTTACAGCAAATAGGTATCCTTACATCCATACTAAAAAAACAAATTCTCCCTGAAGTCACAGCTGGAGCTTTCATATGAACTATCAGGCAATAGGAAGTTTAAAGCCTGGTGGCTAGAGCAGAAAAGGCTTTAGTAGATAATCAATTCCTGACTTTCCAGAGCAATGGATATAAGATGTAGTAAATGTTGTTTGTGAAGAAACTGTAATAAGTTGATTTACTATTTTATGACATTTTTCACTTTAAAAAAAGAGTCAATATAAACCACACTACTTCTAGGTATCATTTGCCCTCTGGTAGTCCAAAAGATTAAGTTGCGTGTGATATGTAATCCTGGCTGAGTAGTGACAAAGGTGCAGACCAACAGTTGGGAGTCACTCTGCACCCTGGCAATGGCTTACAGGACATGTAATGACATGTTCAGCTTCTGCTGAAATAAGGGAGACTTAACTCTGGCTGCATGTTTTTGCTGAACTTGCATCTCTCTAATCCTGATAAAATGAGCAGTACCAAGAGACAGCTCTCACTTGCTTTCTCTTTTCTGTTTTTCAGTGAGCTTTGACATTGCTGAGGACACCTCTGGTAGAGCCGACCACAGCAGTAGCTGGACTGTCATGACTTACACGGCAAAGAAGTGTGGCATCTGCTTTCAGCCTCCAGCCATCATCCTCATCTACAAAGATGACAGCAAAGACAAGACTCGCCAGCGCATCATGCCTGTCAGAGACTTCTCTGAGTTCTCAGGTGTGGTACTTGTGGCATTCGCCGAGTCTCCTCCAGACACAGGGAAGGGAACAGTTAGTTGGTAACAGCATTTGTAGTAACCGCTGTGTTGCTTCTTACTAACAAGCGGGGAGTGCAAAGAGGGGTTGTTTTAGGGTTACACTGTCTCCCCTGAGGAGCACAAGGTTACAACTCTGCTAAGTGTGGAGGTGTCTCTTGTGTTTCTTTGGGAGAAGGGGGTTTGTTTATGGGAAGAGATCTGCTTGCAGCTATAAGTCTTTCATGGTGGCTTTCTCTTTAGACTGCAGCATAGCTGCTGAGCAGCTGAAGAATAACCCTCGGCACAAGGTCTACCTCGAAGGGGTCTCACTGCAGCAGCTACAGAAGCTTTACCATTTGCTGAAAGGTCATTTGGGAGGAGAGAGCCTGGCTGAGAGCTTAGAAAAGTTTCAACGGCAAAAGACCATTGACCCAGAAGAGGATATGAACAAACTAGATGACAGTGAATTAGCTAAAAGGAAGAGCATCATGGATGAGCTCTTTGAAAAGAACAGGAAGAAGAAGGATGACCCAGATTTCATCTATGACATTGAGGTTGAGTTTCCCCAGGATGAGCCACTGGAGTCTTGTGGCTGGGATGTGGAACCAAGTGAAGAATTCTGATTCTGGATAAAGATACTTTGGATAGGGAGTTCAGAGACAAATCTGTCAGTCCTCGCAGCGAGAATAATGTCAGCGTACGTACTCTGCTGCATCATTCAGCTTATGCAACTGATGGCATTATATTGGCTTCAGAGAACCCAAGGCCTAAGGAGATACAGCAACTCCAGGTTTCAGTGAACTTTGTTTAAAAAGACAGACTTGATGAAATGGAAATCAGGCAGCTGAACTTACTGAGTGGTTTTAGTCTTTTTCTATGTATAGTGCCTAAAATAATTTTGAAGTATTTTATCTTTTGTTTGTTCACATTTCAGTCAGCTTGGCTGAAAACCTCACCAGCTTGGTTTGCTGTGATTTCTAGTCATCTCTGAAAATGAAGTGTTAAATATTTACATCTTTGAAAGCAGTGTTATTGTATATGTATAGTATTTATTATTACTCACTTGAATGTTAAATATATATTAGTCTTTATGGATAAATCAAAATTGCATTGAAAATACTACTCACATTTCCTGAGCTATGCTTAAATCTTCAGCTTCAGCTTACACATACACAAATCCTTATATTTAAGAATATCTAGAAAATAAGTCTTGAAAGTACTTTTGAAAATGCAGTGATTTCAAAACTGCTGAAGTGAGGTGTTTTGCTTCCTTATACAACTGGATGATGCTTTCTCAGTAAGTGTTCAGTTCTGGAAAAATGTGCTTAAACTATCCAGAGAAAAAAAAAAAAGAAAAAAAAGTAGTATGGTAGAAGGGCACAAAGGCTGGCAGTGATTTTAGAGTAAAACAAAATCTTTAGCCCTGCTACCTCATCAAACAGTTTCTGGCTCGCTTGAAATCATGATAGGAAAGCATCTGATTTGACAAGTACAGCTACAGCAGAAGGTCCTCTGCATAATATTTTAGTGGTCAATGATAAATTAACCTCTGCAAACAAGTATTTTACTTATACCACTGAAGTTTTTAATCCCACTCTTTACCTCATCTGGTTTGTACTACTCAAATCCTGCTCTTGTAAGGATTGGAGGACTGAGTTTATAATTCTTTAGAAATTATGTGACTCCCGAAGCTTCTCACCCTTCTGAACCTGGGTGACTGTGATGTTTGTGAGGGGGATGGCCTTTCATGCTCAACAAAATGATGCTCAAGGTAACTAAGAGTTGTAAATTGCTCCTAAGCATAGTCTAGTTCCCATCTTCCTCCTTGCAGCCACAAATTAATTAAACCATATAAATTTTAGCAATAAAATGTCATATAATAGCACAGAAGCTGGTGTTTGGAAAAGTTCTCCTACACCCTGAAATTAGTCAGTTCTGTTAAAAATTTGAAAAGTGTCAATTAAACCACTATACTTTGCCATTACTGAAGAATATGAGTGAGCTTATATTTGTCCATAGGAGACTTCAGAGGAGAAGTGGAAGCTGATGCCTCACTTGCCAAAAATTAAAAAAAAATTAAAGCCTGACTCAGCTCTTCCAGGAAGGGAAGGGGTGTGTAGATCTCTGGCACAGGACTTGCTCTGTTTCCAGTCAAAAATTGCAACATAACAGCTTATAAAGATCTCCCACTTTGGTGGAACAGGTCTGTGGGGACCTCTCCTCCACACCCAGCCTACCCCAGAGGTCAGGCCATCCTACACCTGGCTTCATCCTGGCAGAGGTTGGACAATATAGCCTTCACACCTCTCCCTGACTGACTGTTCTCACCAGGTGAGGTCTATGTAAAGGCTAACAAGTGCTGAGTTGAGTGGGCTGATCACCTCTCTGAATGTGAGGTTCCTGCTGGCCAATTCATCCAATCCACCCTGGTCCTTCAGGACAGCAGCCCTATCCAATATCAACTGGTCTTCTCAATTTGGGCTTATCTGTGACATGAAGACACTCCATGGCCTCCTTCAGATCATGGACAAAGACATCAAATGGGATAGAGCCCATATCAGACCCCTGGTGTCTTCTCACCAACTTTCTGGTAGAGCACATTTGTGCTTGATCATCCAGCTGATTTTTACCTACCTGGTTGCCCACCCATCCAGACCATGACATCCTCACATGGATGCAAGAATACTGCAGGATGTGGTATTGAAAGCCTTGGTGAAGTTGAGGTAAATGGTACCCACTGCTCCCTCCTTGGCTACGATCCATCCATTTCATCATGAAGGCCAGGCATGACTTAACCTGTGGTCAATTTATGCTGACAGCTCCCAACCTCTTTTCTGGAAATGTGCTCTAAGAAAGCATGCTCCATGGTTTTCCCCAACATGAAGGTTGTGAAAACCCTGTTGCTCCCAAAGATGTCCTTTTGGCCATTACTGAAGATGGGTACAATATTTGCCTTTCTGCAGTCATTGAGGACCTACCTCCCTAGAGCACCACGACCTTGCAAAGATTATGAACAGCAGCTCCAGGTGAGCCTTGGCTTTCTGGGCACTGTACCTGTGCCCAGGTAAAGCTGCTGACACCTCCCTTTATAGAGGAGTGCTGAGCATCCCACACACTGCCAAGAACACTCACTTTTTATCCATGCCCCAGGCAGTGATGCGGGTTCACACCTACATACACACACACCCAGGGCTGCACCCCACACCCCCCGCCAGAAAGAGAAACAGCAGTAGCCATGGCGGTGAAGGAAGCACACACATCCACCTTGCAAGGCTGGATCCAGCACCCACAGTGGGGCAAGCAGTCCCACGGGTGCTCCCTAAGGCACCCAGCTGACCCTGCCAACAGAGATGCTGAAATGCAGCTGTGGTACCTGGTGCCAGCCCAGACCTGAGGAGGACCTTGCCGAGACATACCTGTAGGTCACTGTTGTCCCTCAGGTGTGCAATTTACAGGCACAAGAACGGCCAAAACACGTTGAGGGATTCCCCAGCTGGGTCCCAATTTGGGCTATTTCAGTCTAACTTAGGGCTGATAGAAATCAGCCATTTCCCGAGACAGGTCTGACAGCTGGGTTTCCAGAGCTCAGCTGGGTTTGCCAGCACTCAGCCCCAGTGGTGCTGCAAGGTGGTCCAACATGGTCTGACCTGTGTCATTTTTTCCAGCCTGACATGGCAACCAGTCACATAAGGCTCATCAGTGACCCCAGTCCTTGTCCCCACACCTGTGCAGGAGAGGATCTTGCCCAGCTGCCTGCCTTGGCTCCTGCGGCCTGTGCCTGCCCACACTGTCCCTCACCACTCCTGGCCCCATGCCTTGGGCATTTCCTTCCACCACCTACAAGGACAACTCCAGTGTAAGGTTCAGTGACACTGGAGCTGGAAGTGGGAGCTCAAGCCCCCAGCATATCCCACATCACCCCACTGAGCGCATCCAAGTTGAAGCAAGGACAAGCTCATGTTGTGCCCACACCAGCACTGGTGCTCGCCTCCCCACACCCCACCTTTGCATTGAACTTGGACACGTTTCACTGGAAAAATCCTGATGGTGCCAGGGCATAAAGCTGCTCTGGTTCTCAGAAGGCCTTTGGAGTTAGTACAAACCACCACCACTTCTCATTTCCACCCACAGTACCCCTCCGAGGAACAAAGCGGCACTTCCTCAGGTACAGGGAGCCCACACACTGGGGCTGGGAGGAGGAAACCCCCTGAAGCTGCTGGAGCTGACAGCCCGTGAGACCAGGGCTTGCAAAACAAGAAGGAAGGGTTTCTCTTATTTCATCTCCTTTGCATCTGGTTTAATCCAGAAGCTGCTGAAGTAAAATAAATTGATGATAAAATATTACCAGTGATATAATTTATTCTCCTGTCTTTCAATCAATATTTTACATCATTCCAACTTCGTCTATACACACACTGGTGCAGGCCAGGGCTGCTTGCGAGTTTACCAGCACCAGCAAGAACAATCTGGGGAACTGTGGCAACAGAGACACTTCTTCACAGTGCTTAGGTGGTGGTTGCTCCAGCCCAGGGCAATTTGTGGAGGTTAGTTGCACATCTGGAGGACATTTCAAAACAGAGAGTTGTCTGCAAGGGTGAATAAATAAAATGAACTGCCTGAAGGCAGGGGTGGGGGAAACCAATACTGAGGGAAACTGCCCATGCCCCTTTGGCCAAGAGGTGTTTGGTGTCGTGTCTGCTTGGCTCTCAGCGACAGCAGCAGAAGAGTTCTGTCTTGAGGATGCCTAGCATGGCCCCAGGCTCCATCACCGGATATGGCCCAAACCCTTCAGGTACACTCAGGGCATCCATAGCAGGGACAGAAGCTGTCCCAGCAGCCCCTGATCCTCCATCTCACACATATCAGAACAGTTATCACCTGTAATCTGTTATCACCTGTAATCACCTGTCAGGTTACCACCTGACAAACTGCTCACATTCAATGTTCCTGAACCCTTAGAATCGTTGATTCAGGCTTTCTCCTCCTCAGCCATCAGTAAGAGCTGGACACTCCACACTGGCTTTTCACCATTTTCAGCAGCTTTTGCTTGAGTGTGAGGAAGACAACAGCAAAGACCACCAGGAGAGTCAGGCAGGTGGGCAGAGCCAGCACCAGGTAGAGGAGCGTTATGTTGGCCATCTGCCAGCGGCAGCTCTGCAGGACAGGCTCAGGCAGCACCCTGGGGTTCAGCCTGCGGGAGGCATAGCTGCAGGTCACCTCCTGCCTGTCAGGGATGTGCAGCTCCTCGACCTGCTGCAGGGAATCCCACCAGCCCAGTGTGCAGCAGTTGTAAGGGTTTTGGCTGAGGTAGATCTCTCTCAGGCTCTTCCCCAGTGGCATCTGTGCAGCATCTGATGGGAGAGCCAAGAGAGAGTTGTCTCGCAAGTCCAGGCTGCGCAGTTTCAGGACATTCAGTGAGGTAGGGAAGACAGTTAAGGAGTTCCCTGAAAGATCCAAACACATGAGACTGTTAAAGTCAGAGAAGTCCACCATGGTGGAGGAGAGGCTCGTGTTCCTCAGAGACAACACCCGCAGAGTCAGAGAAAGGTCCTGCAGCCACCTCAGGTCCCCAGACAGTACCTGATGGTTGTCAGAAAGGTCCAAATGTATCAGTGATGTCCCCTGGAAGGGGTGACCGCCCAGTCCCCGCAGACCACATCCAGATAAGGAGAGATGAGTCAAGGTCTCAACACCCCTGATGTCCACACAAGTGGGACTCTCCACCTCACCTGCAACAGCTGGCTGGGGACAGAGGTCAAGCTGATTGCGGCTGAGGTCCACAGTAGTGATCTTCCTGGTGTAGGTGAAAACCCCAGGAGGAAGCGCTCGCAGTCTGTTGGTGCTGAGGTTGAAGAGCTGAAGATTGGGCAGGACATTCCTAGTGCCCATCTCCACCCCCAGCTCCACTAGACGGTTCTGGCTGAGGTCGAGCTCCATCAACATGGTTAAGGGGTCCCCCCCTGACAGTTGAAAAGTCTCCAGGCAATTGTGGTTAAGCTTCAGGTGGGTCAGGGAGGGCATCTGGGCCAGGAAGCCCTCCGGCAGGTACCAGACCTGGTTCTGACTCATGTCCAGGAGGCGCAGGGAGGAAAGGTTGCTGTGGTAGATCTCATCCCAGAGGCTGACCGTCGTGACATTGGTGGAGTTGCCATCAATGAGCAAAAACTGCACCGTGATATCTGCCAAGGATGTGCCGTTGGGAAGACGTTGGTAGAAGGTCATGTAATTGTCCTTCAGAAGCAAGGAGTGCAGCTTGCTCTGCCGGGGCAGCACAGGGAAGAAGAGGAGGTGGTTGTGGGACAGGTCCAGCACCTCCAGCTCAAAGACATCATTGCTTTCCAGAGCCAGAAACCACTCAATGACATTGTTGCTGACATTGAGCACCCTGAGCTGGGTCAGGCTGAACTCCACTATGCAGGGGAGGTAGTTGTAAGCTATGTTAAGACTTTGCAGCCTCTGTAGTCCTTCAAAAGCTTGGTCAATCTCAAAGATGTAGTTCTTCTCCAGGTTCAGCTCCAAGAGCTGTGTCAGGTTTGTGAAGACAGAAGAATCCAGCCTCATGATGATATTCCTAGCCACGGACAAGTACTCCAAGGAGGACAGGTTCCAGATCAAAACCGATACCATGTCCTCAGTGAGGCGATTTCCAGCTAGATCCAGTGTCCTTAAGACTGGCAGAGCAGAAAGAGCAGCTGCTGTCAGCGAGTAGTTGGTGAAGAGGAGGTTGTCTGCCAAGGAGAGTACATTAAGGCCTTGGCTGTTGAGAAAGGTGCCAGGCTCAATGAGCTCCAGCCAGTTCTTGGGCAAGCTGAGATGCCGCAGCTGGTGGTACAAGAGCAGGGAGGCATTACCCAGAACCTGGATAGTGTTGTCATCAAGCAACAGCTCTTCTATATCACTTTGAAGATTTCCTGGGATGGAACTCAGCCATCTCCCAGCACAGTTTGCAGTGCTCTGCACCTAGAGCAAAAAGTGGATATGTAATGTCACACTGAGAGGTGGCAGATGAGGGAAGATGAGGAGGGAGAAGTTTGGGAAGCAGAGTTAGAATGGTTGCAGATGACAGCAAACTGGGAGGAGTGGCTGACACAGCAGCAGGCTGTGCTGCCATCCAGAGAGACCTGGACAGGCTGCAGAGCTGGGC
>JAOEGS010018501.1:30311-51577 GCA_025447755.1 Corythornis vintsioides | reverse complement strand
ATAAACTTGAGATAGTCCAACGGAGAACCATGAGGATGACTGAGGGAATGGAACATCTGTTACGAGGAAAGGCTGAGAGATGTGGCTGTTTAATCTGGAGAAGACTGAGAGGGGATCTTATTATTTGCTTACAAATATCTGAAGGGTGGGTATTGAGTAGAAGGGGCTCTCTGAAAAGGTAGAACAAGGGACAACAGTCACCAACTGGAACATGGGAAGTTTCACCTCAACATGCAGATAAACTTTACTGTGAGAGTGACAGAGATCTGGAACAGGCTGCCCACAGAATTGTGGAGTCTCCTTCTCTGGACACTTTAAAGACCCACCTGGATCTGTTCCTGTGTAACCTGCCATAGATGTTCCTGCATTGGCAGGGGGATTGGACTCAATGAACTCCAGAGATCCCTTCCAACTCCTAACATTCTATGAATCTATGAATTTATCTTTCCAGTCTTCTGATTTTGTCCTTGTGGCATTCATATACCAATTATGCTACTGTACATATTACAATTCTGATCTATCAGAAGGGTCTTCCCTTGCATTGTTAATTAGGTCTGAATCTGATTTAGATGCATTTCATGCACAGTGACATTTCACTAAAAAGCTGGTGATTTTGCTACTCTGTACACAAGGGGAATATTTTGCTTTATTATGTAAAAGTACTGTTTAAGCAAGCAATACAATATGCAGCTAATAGAATTGCTGTTTTTTTATAGGTCTCAAGCGAGCTGGTCATAAACTACATCATGATCTGTTCTTTGATACCTTGACGGTCACGTGTGGATGCTCAGTCAAAGAGGTTTTGGACAGGGCAGCTCTTAGAAAGATAAATTTTCGGATTTATAGTGATGGCAGAGTAAGTAACTCCTTAAAACTTTCAGAAATTTTGTAGCATGGCTTTTTTTCTGCATTGCTTCTAGTCATTACATGTACTAAATAGAACAAAATTATTTAAGACTTCTTGTAATTTGCTCAGATATATAAATATCTGACTCAATAAATAAAAAAATATAATATAAAGAAGTTATGTACTGAACTTCCAGAAATAATAATTTTATTTTCATTTTTTGCCTATTTAAAAAGGTTATCTAATTATTTCATGTTAAGTATGCCCCTAAGGGCTAGAGTGGAGAGACTCTAAAACTTAATGATGAAATGAAAGGTGACCTCCAGAATTCAGGTCCCATGGCAGTATTTAAAGACTGAAATCTATACCACATTTTGGTAGCACTAAGGTCTTTTGGCGAAGTCTAATATGTTCTGTAAAATTAGATGGGGAGATAAGGCAGTCCAGCAGAATGAGAGATTTTCCTATTGGATGGAAAACATTAGAAGCGAGGTCACAAATCTTGAAGCTTGTCAGGCATCTAGTTTGGATGTTTTAGCAGGGGAAACGTAAGAATTAGAAAAGTTTATGTAAATAAGATTCATTTATGTATCTATTGGAGAAAAAGAAGTGACATTTACATATTGTTGGGTTGGTTAATTTTTTCTTTGTTTTTCTTCCTGTGTTTCTGGAATAGTTTTTGTTGACCAGAAGAAACGTACTATGCCTCTGGAATTAAAATCTTTGAGTAATTAACTTTTATTTTATCTATAGCTTGGAGTATCACTTGATGAAACTGTGAATGAAAAAGACCTGGATGACATATTATGGATTTTTGGTTGTGAGTCTTCAGCTGTAAGTAGACAATCAATCATAAAGATTAAATTATTTTAATGTTTCAGAATTTTAGGGAAAAGCAAAATTACTCTTTGGACAGTGTCTATATGATGACCATTGGTTAAATACAGAGAATTTTTCTTAAGGAAGAAGGCAGTATGAGATTAAAATGATTTATGTAATTGAGTTATGCCATTTTCTTGTTGTGACAGACCTTTCAGGCAGCTTGGACACCTTGCATTCAGGCTGTTGCTTGTTTTGTGAGGATAAGGTTATGGTGTTCAGTTATTTCTTTCCCAATGGAATTTTTGTTGCATGTCATTAGAAATTAGCAGCAATACTCCCAAGATGAGGACTACTGAGACCTCTATGCCCAGTTTTAATATAATGCTGTTGTCATAATAGATATGTACAGGTATGTATGATAATTTTTTTTTTTCCTGAAGAGCTGATAGAATTTTGAGGTAAGCTGGTAGTATAAGATAGTTCTGATGGAAATTGACTGTAAAAAGTTTCTGTGAAAGTAATGGATTCATTTTTTTCTTTATATTAAAGGAGCTAATTGCTGAGGGTATGGGTGAGGAAACCAAAGGCATCCTTAGCACCCCATTTAAGAGGACTTCCAAGTTCTTGACACATCAGGTTTTCAACAGGTTTGTGGAGTTGCTGTATATCCAATATTTTAATGGAATCTGAAAGTATCTCCTTTTGAAAGTGGTCCAGGAGTTAGGTGAGGGCAGTATTTTAGCTGTATTCACACGGACATGGATTAATATCTATTTAGAAAGATTTTCAGATGGCTTTCATGTTTAGAATGAGCAAAATGATACTTGTGGTCACACAGAGGATGTATTTTTCCATTAATGTGCTACACTGTCCAAGCTATTATTTGAGGACATATTATCAGCAGACTTACTTATATTCCATATTTACTGATAATAAAATTATAATCAGCATTTTTTATCCATATTGATATTAGCAAGCATAAAGTACCTATTTGGAAAGCAGTACCCAGTATATATAAAAAAAATTATCTCCTTTTTTTTTCCTGGCTTTTCCTGTGTTAGAGAACAGATCAATCAGCTGGTATAACTAATGTGCCTTAACACCACATTTTGTGTTCTCCAGCTATCACTCTGAGACAAATATCGTGCGGTACATGAAAAGATTAGAAAACAAAGATATTTCACTTGTTCACAGCATGATTCCTTTGGTAGGTATTTACCAAAAGAGAAATAAAATAGGTAGTTAGATCATTTATATATTTCAATAAATACTGACAAATGTGTTTGTATTTTTAGGGGTCCTGCACAATGAAGCTCAACAGTTCAGCTGAACTTACAGTAAGCTGCAATAATACTTTTTTACTTGACACTCACATGAATGAACTATCTAGCCAGCATCATTTTAGAGAAATAAAGACAGCTTTTGGTCTAGTACTCCGAATGAGGAGGCAGTTTAATGAGTAGCTAAAGTTATCAGCTCCTTTATCTCCTAGGAAGAAAGCTAAAAAAAAGAACTGTATGAATGCAACAGCAGCAGAAGAGTGAGTGACTTTGAAGTCTCCATTCTGAACAAAAAACCCCAAACCAACCAACAAACAAACAAACAAGCAATCAATCAAACAAATTTAAAATTAGATGTTCCCTCATACAGTGCTGCAGTATCTAATTTCTATCTTGTTTACAAATCTTACAGTCAAACCCTCGGGAATATGGAAATATTCAAGTGGGACTGGCAATGAATGTTTCTTTGTCAGTTTCCTATTTCTTAGAACAGTACTCCTTTTGCCCAGGAGAGGAAATGGAGTCCTGGGATATCTTCATTTTTCTATCTGGTAGTAAATGATGAAGAGCTGTAGCCAAGCTGTTTGAGTACCAAATAGCTTTCTGACTCTGAATGAGCTTCCTCTGTCTTTTGACGTATCTCTTTCATCACTGGGTTTCCTTTGTCCTCTTTCTCTCACTGCCTTCTCTATATGTCTTCTACCTTCACTGTTTTCTGTCTTATGCATTCCATCCTAATTAAAATGGATAGCAACAAAACTGTGAAGAAAGTAGGATGTTATGTACTATTCCACATCTCCCGTGTTTTCCCTGTGATCCCACAGCTCTACATAAGGGCAGGTGACGTAGAAGGAGAAACTAAGAATTGTAAAATATATTTGAAATGTTAGAAAAAAAAATGTCGCTGGAAAACATAGAAACAATTGCTCAGGTTGGAAAAGACTTTTAAGATCAAGTCCAACCATTAACCTAACACTCCCAAGTCCACCACTACACAATGTCTCTAAAAATGCATCCTTTAAATCCCTCCAGGGATGGTGACTTGCACCACCTCCCTGGGCTGTCTGTCCCAGTCCTTGACAACCCTTTCCATGGAGAAATTTTTCAAAATATCCAACATAAACCTTCCCTGGTGCAACTTGAGGACATTTCTTCTTGTCCAATAACTTGTAACTTGGGAGAAGAGACCGACACCCACCTTGCTCTCTCTCTCTCTCTACATCCTACAGTGAGGTTAGGAGCTTCTTTCTGCACAAGAAGTATTTCTTTTTTATTAGATCACAAGGCAGCTTCCTTTCTTCTTTTTATCAACAAAATTTTTTTGATAAAACCAGAATTTTTGTTTTATCAACAAAACAGAGTTGTCTGCAGGATTTTTGATAACTGCACTCTTTAACAAAATTTATTTATTTATTTCTTTGTTTGTTTGTTTGTTTGTTAACAGCCTATTTCTTGGAAAGAATTTGCCAACATCCATCCTTTTGTGCCCCTGGATCAAGCTCAAGGGTATCAGCAGCTTTTCAAGGATTTAGAGAAGGACCTGTGTGAGATTACTGGATATGACAAAATCTCCTTCCAACCAAACAGGTAGGAAGTGTTTTCTGAACATGATTCCAAAAACTTACCTCTAAAGAAAATGTGCAAGCAAAATGGAAGGTGTTTCTAAAGTTAAATTTGGCAAAGAGGAGTCCTGAATGCAAGGTTATGATAGCAAGATTTGTTTTTTCGAACCTGCAGAACCTTATTTTGTCTCATGTCTTTTAAGAGTTTAAAGATTTCTATTTTTTTCAGTCTTTTCCCCCATGTTTTCCTCTATGTGAAGGCTGGTTTTTCTAACATTGCTTGCTTAAAATGCTGATGTTGCTGATATCCTCCTATGAGCTAAAAGTAAAGATAAAATAGGAATAAGATGATAATTGTATAATTGTTGAAACATATTTGATGCACTAGGCAATACTGGGTCTGACTGAAGAGTGCCTAGGATCTTCATGCTCACTGAATTAAATAAAGCAGTAAATAAATAAAGCAATGCTGAGTGAGAACTGCTGCAGCCTGTTTATATTATCATACAAAAGGAGCAGCAAGGACTTGCTCTACACTTAGCAGGGCACCAAAAGAGTTCTTATGTTTCACTGTGTACACTTTATTGTGAATTTCAATATTATTTTGCCTCTCTGTAGTCAAGCACGTAGTCCCCTGCTAGGTGCAGAAAGGGGGAGCAATTCAGTCACCAAAAGGATTTAACATAATATTGTATGAATATAAAATGGCATAAATTTTTCTTCTACTGTTTGCAGAAGAGGCAAGAGCTGTTAATGTATGACCATTTGTAATTTAATCTGTGGGGTGTGTTTCTTTTTATTAGCTGATGCTTGCCTAAAGGCAGTCCTAAAGGATTAGGCCTTTGACTGGATGATTTTTAAGTTTCAGTAGAGACAGATGGAACTTGCTGGCATACGTGGTTGTATAACAGGATTTGTGTTCTTTTGCAGTGGAGCCCAAGGAGAGTATGCAGGTTTGGCTGCAATCAAAGCTTATTTAAATGCCAAAGGAGAACGTCATAGAACTGTAAGTGTCAACACTCATTATAAAGGAGAGAGCTTTGGGTTCAAGTGGAGAGAGTTGATGCAGCAGCTGGGACACACCTAGAGAGTTTGTGTATCCTCATCTGCAACAAACCTTCAGTATTACCTGATTCTGTTATGGATCATGGATACCATCTTAAAAGTCTTCTTTTTTTATTTTACAGATTGGGAATAAGTAAAGGAGACTCCCTCAAAGGGTGATTGTACTGGGTCTGACTGGGTTGGAGTTGATTAATTTGCACCATAGCAGTCCCATATGGTGCTGTGGTTTGGATTTGTGGCTAAAGCAGTGTTGATAACACTGATGTTTTGGCTATTGCTGAGCAGCACTTGCCCAGTGTCAAGGCTTTCTCTGCTTCCCACTCTGCCCTGCCCCACCCGCTGTCCTCCACACAGGCAGCAGACTGGGGATGAGCAAGAGGTTGGGAGAAACACAGACAGAAGAGCTGGGCCAAACTGGCAAAAGAGATGTTTTATGCTCTACAATAAAAGGTCAGGGAAAGGAAGACAAATCAGGGAAGGTCATGATTATGGCATTTTTCTTCCCAAACAAAAAATTAGATGTTCTGAGGTTCTGCTTTCTAGGAAGTGGCTGGACATCTGCCTGACCATTGGAAGTAATGAATTAATTCTTCTTGCTTTACTTGCTCAAAGTGGCTTTTTTTTTTCCCTGTTAAACTGTCATTCTCTCAATCCATGAGTCTTCTCACCTTATTTCTATCTTCTCTTTGTCCCATGGGAGCGAGGGAGCAGC
This sequence comes from Corythornis vintsioides, assembly GCA_025447755.1. Lineage (NCBI taxonomy): Eukaryota > Metazoa > Chordata > Aves > Coraciiformes > Alcedinidae > Corythornis > Corythornis vintsioides. Next base: position 45,289 of record JAOEGS010018501.1, on the reverse strand, counting down.
TGTGTGAGTGTTTAGCCATTGGCTGAGTCAATCCATCACAGTCCTTGTTAGCACCCAGCATGGGGCTTGAGGTAATAACAGTTTTGATCTGAGCATGTGAATTTGTTAATTGTCAGGTTCCTGTGTGGATCACAGAGCTTTATTGCTGTTCTGTGCATCAGCATCTAGGGCATTTTAATGGCTGCTTTCAGGTCTTGCTGTTTGCTGTGCTGCTTATCAATATGTTTTGCTGTGCTTGGAAACATTTTGATAAAAGCAATGGCCACATGCCCGGCTGTGATGCCATTCCTGTGCTGCATGAGCTACTGTGTGGAGAGAACAAGGGATTACACATCACTCTTCTCTGGGTTTTATTTGTCTAGCTCTTGCGTAGGCTCCTGACTTCTTTATGCATCCCTACATAAGATACTTGGATCCTGTTATGTAACATTGTTGGTTTGTTGTTGAGTGTGTGGTACCTGCTTTGGTCCTGGTGTAACAGTAAAAAAATGGTGTAGAGCTGACAGAGACCTGTGTTCCTGTGTGTAGTAAAGTTTGGGTAGGTGCCTAGGGCTGTTATCAGCTCCTGCAACCTGAGATTTTACACCCATTCAATTGGCACATCACTTGATGGAAAGTATACAGTCTTCCCCAATGAGACCTAGCAACTCGAAGAGGTGTTTTGGGGCTTGACCTGTTCCACTGTCTATCACCACCACTGCAGGAAGGGAAACTGGGACTCTTCCTCTAAGGACACAGTGGTTGGGACACTCAACCACAGTAATTGCTCCAGTAGGAAAAAGGAACTGCTAGGAGTGGAGGTCAGCAGGACCATCAAATACTAAAAAAGGAAGAGGAGGAGTAGGAAGCATCTTATCAGGAAGCCAGTCCTTTGACAAGGAATGGTAAGGAAGAAGTGATAGAAGGCATCGAAGAGGCAGGAACAACACCATCCTTAACTTTGAGTAAGTGCCAAGATGGACAGAAAAAAAATCGTCTCCTAGCTAAACAAACATACTACTGCCATATTGCTCAAATTGACGATGCAGTTGAACCCCTGCTGATGAAGGTGTTCAGTATCTTAAGAAATTAGCAGTGATGGAGGTAGTCTACAGTGGCCTGAATAATAAACAGGTCTCCATAGGTCTGCACAACATGGGCCATATAGAGGAGGTCTGTGGAAAATGCATCAGTTTCATATGCCAGCTCACTGGTGATGATGAACTGTCCACACCTTGAGATACCAATTGTAGAGAGACTGTCTTGCCATTTCTAAGGTGTTTTAGAGAGAATTCTTCCATTTCTTGTCCACACAGGCAGTGTCTTGGCTGTCAAGGGTGCCCTATGGAGTCAGCCTCCCTCTGCCAGAGAGAAAGGAAGACCGAGGTGCACACAACATGACACCCTCTGGTTCTTCCTGCATGGCTGCAATAGGACACGAGGAAGGGAAACAGTGCCTCTGTACCTGAACTGCAGGGGAAGACAGCTGCTAGGAAAGGAACACCCAAGAATGCTGCCACACCAATTACTGCAAAGACAATGGAAAGCAACCATCAGTCCCCCAGATACAGAATAATGGCTGAAAGTGCCTCTTCTCCTGAGATTGTTGAAGGAACTTCTGGTCTGACACCACAGCCAGAAAGTGAATAATACACTGAGGAGTAAAGGGTTCCTGCCTCTGGCAAGGTGGAGGAAGTGGATAACAAAGTTTAATGAACTAGATAGATTCAGTGGCCTGGCACATTGGATCTACAGGGGTATAAGGCTTTGCTGGATAGTGGTGCACAGTGTGCTATAATGTCACTGGGGTAGGACAAGGAAGGACCCATCTGGATTTGTGGAGTAGCAAAAGGATGCCAACAGTTGTCTGTGTTGAAGGTTGAGAAGAGCCTAACAAATGACAAAAGCATGCTATTGTGGTGGCTTGGAGTATCCATATGTCCTTGGCACAGACTACCTCAAGATAGGGTATTTGAAAGACCCAGAAGGTAGTGTTGGGCCTTTGTGTAGCCACAGTGGACACAAAGAACATTAAAAACTATCTACTTTGCCTGGCCTCTCCACTCTAGGTTTGCTGCATGACACAGAACGGTAGTGCTGGTTGCTACCATGATGGTGCACTAGTGACAGTATGGCACCAACCAAGACTCCCATCTATGTTAATTTATCTATTGGAAAGCCAAGGAGTGAAAAACAAGACTTAATAACCTTTAAATAGTCCCATAAGGTCAGTGCAAAAGTCTGACAGAGAGTGGAGGTTGACTGTGGATTATCATGGCCTGAATGAAATGATAATGCCATTGAGTGCTGCTCTGTGGGACAAGCTAGAACTCCAACATGAACAGGATTCAAAGGCAGCCAAGCAGTATGCCATAATTTATATTGCCAATACTTTTTTTTTTTTTAATCCTTTTGGCAGCAGAGTTCAGGCCACACTTTGCTTTCATGTGGAGGGATCTCTGATATGCCTGAAATGCTGGAATGCCAAGGCTGGAAACACAACCCTACTTACCTATCAGTCTTTGACTGATAGGGATTGCACTGCACAGTATGAAGCCCCTGAACATGGATGAAATCACTGTAGGACATGCAGCACAGCAAAGGGAGGGTTTGAGAAGGGAAAAGGAATAAACTAGATAATTCAGAAAACTAGTTTTGTCATAAACCCAAAGCAAAATCAAAGGACTTGCACAAGAAATCCAGTTCTTTGCACTGAAAGCAACAGGCGGGATGTCACTCCCCTTTGGCTGCAATCAATAAGATAACTATGTCCCCACCAGCTAACAAGAAAGGAACAAAGGCTTGTCTAGGTGTTGTAGATTACTGAAAAATGTATGTCAGCTTGTGAACCCTGTTGACTGACCCTAAAGGAGAACTATATTGTGCAGGCTCCCAAGCAGCAACAGGCCTTTGAACATATTGAAGAGGGGTTAGTTTGCGTGGTAGCCCTTGGACCTATCCACATGGGCCCAGCAGTGAGAAATGCATTGTACACTGCAGCCAGGCAGCCCTGGAGCCTCTGACAGACAAAACCTGGAGAAATACAAGGTCAACGTTTAGGGTTTTGGAGCTGGTGGTAATGAAAATCTATCTAGAAAAGAGATAGTCATATAAGAGAGGGGCTGAGCCACTTCAGAAGTTGCTGGTGCAGAAGCACAGCTCCTCTTGGCACCACAATTGCCTGTGCTGTACTGGATATTCAAAGGATGCTTCATAGAGTAAGTTGATACCGATAGTCATGCAGCAGACTTTCATGGGGGACGCCAGTTCCCCAGGAATCCTGGAAGAGATCATGGACTCATCAGAAGTCATAAATTTCAAACCATCACTCAAGAAGGTGATGCAGTTATAAGAAGTGCCACCATCTAATGAGATACCAGAAGATGAAAAGCAGTATGGTCCATTTACCAGTGGGTGCTGGTGTGCTGTAGGAAACTATGAGAAGTGGAAGGCTGCTGTATAGAGTCCTATACCACAGATTGTCAGAGCTATCAAAGGAGAAGGCAAGATCAGCCAGTTTGCAGAACTAGGTTCTAGAGATAGCTGGATGAGAAAGGCAGCTGGTGCTCTATGTCAGTACTGACTCATGGATGGCAGCAAATTCCCTGGGTGGCTGCATCTCTGGAAACAGACCAATTGGCAATGTAGAGGTAAACTCATCTGAACTGCTGCCTTCTGGCAAGACATTGCTGCTCAGGTAGAAGGTATTACTGTAAAGGTACCTGTCATACAGATGTTCACAAGCCCAAGGGCAGCACCACTGAAGAACACCAAAACAACAAACAAGCAGACCAGGTGTGACTTAGGTAGACTTAAGGTGACTTAGGCAGACCTGGACTGTCAACTTAAGGATGTGTTACTCACAGCTCAGTGGGCCCATGCAACATGCAGGATGTTTAGGGAGGGACCTAAAGCCTGCAGAGAGGCTCATGATCAAGGTGTGGACCTAACTATTGAAGCCATCACACAGGCTACTCATGAATGTGGTTCATATATTCACTGAGATGGATGTAGGCCCAGATGTCCATGCCTCAAAAGAAAATGGGCAATGACAGTTCTTTGCTTTTCAGGGTGATATGACAGCTTTCTCAAGTTACAAAGGGAATAGGAATTGATTATCTAAAACTCAAAATGCTTGTAACATCAGTTGGTTCCCAGTATAGCCACTCCTGACAGAAGAAGCAGCCAAGTCTCTGGTATGCCTTGGTAGTTACTCTTAGAAGCCTCTAGGTTCATCTAGTTCTTGTCCTTTCAAACTGTTTCAAATACATTTCTGTGGATATGTGGAGGGAACCTTGCTTCAGAAAGACCACAACAACTTTAGATGAATAATGCAAATCAGTTTTGATTCATTGAGGATCATCTGCAGTTGGTGTTGCTAGAGTCTAAAGGCTTGATTTGTATTGTTTTCTATATTAACTACCTGAATTGTTGACCTCAAGGAGTCACTTCTCAGCTATACCATTGTAACCTGACCAAAGAGAGTTCTTGTAAACATGAGAGGTGATACAACTGTAGTTAATTCCAGGGAAGAATAAATTCTTACTAGTACTTTATGGTTAATGAAATTTTTAATTCTAATTTCATTTTAAAGACAATTATTTATTAGAATTTCATGACCTGCAATTATAGCTGAAAAGTCTGAATGCATTCTGAATAGTCTGTACTGCCTGGAAGAAAGGCTGCATTTATCATAGGTTTTCACAGGTTTTTTCAACTTAAATAGGTTGAAATATTCATGAAAGTGAGAAGTTGGTGGTAGAAAATTTGCTTTTGGAGAACTGATTGTATAAGAACAGCCAGATTAGTTCAGACCAAGAGTCTGTAAGTCCCAGCATCCATTCTTACAGTGGTCAGTAGCAGGCTGATAGAATTCTCTTACAATGAGTAAAAGTCAAAGCAGGTATACAATGATACTTACCCAGCACATGACTCCACCTTCTGCACATCTGTAGGATGGGACCTTTCTGATTCAAAGGAATCCAAAGGTACTGCTTATGTATTTTTTTTTCTACAATTGAATCTGATCACTTGAACTCCTATGAGGAAGTTTCTGGCATTTACAGTATCTCGGTGAAAACATTCTGTGGCTTCATTACCTATGATATGGCCGTATAATCGTATTTCTCCATAAGAAATGCTTCCTCTTATATTTTTGAACTTGATATCTTAAGAGTTTCTTCTAATATCTTCTCACTCTTAAAAGATGATGAACAGTTCTTCCTTGTTAACAGTTGTCAAATCATGTGTTAAGTCTAGATTGTTATTACATCCTTAACCATCCTCATTCTGTTTACCTTGTTGGATTCCAATTATTTGTCCATCTTTCTCAAAAAAAAACCTTCTCTAACCAAGGTTATCCTCAGGGCTTCTGTGTTCCCTTTCTTTGTTCTCTTTTTCCTTTCTAGTTCTTAATGCAGTTGCAGTTTTCCCCTTCAACACTGCAAGATCTTCTGAATGGTGGTTGGTTCAAAACTGCAATCCTACTTCCATACTATTTAGATTTGTTTTCTTGTGTAGTATTCTTGATGTCTGCCTCAAGTATATTCCCTTTTTAGTTCTTCTACTTTTCTGAATTATGCAATCAGTTCTTTTAGTGACCTCAGTGATTTTGTACTAACAGGATATTTAGCATTTCACTGTATGTCTTCATTATAAAACAATTATGAGCAAGTTCAAATGCTAGGGAATCAGCACAGATATTTGCAGTGTTCTATTACAGTGACCTTTCTCCACAGTGAAAACTGGCTATTCATCTTTCCATCTTTTTCTGGTCTTTTTTCCTATGTAACCCTTTGGAAATTAGTTTAGGAATTTTTTTTAGGACCATGTAAAAAAATTCTTAGACATCTGAGATGAGTTTGATCTTCTTCTTCCACACTCTTACAGAGTTGGCTTTAAACATCAGGAAAAAAAGTCCTTAGTGCAATAACACCCATATATTATGAACCTGATTTTGTACTTGGCTTTGGAACTTATTTGCCTGCTCAGAATGATCTTGAGATTACTTCCAGCTGCCAGTAGAAGGCCTCATTAACATCCTCTCCCTGGTTTGGTGGTCTGTAGTAAACACCCACAACAGTTTCACCTATATTTGTGTACCCCTTAATTCTCACCCACAAGCTTTCAACATGTTCTTTATCCACCCCTGGGAAATGCTCAGTGTGTTCCAATTGCTCATGACCATAAAGAGCAACATCACTGCCTTGCCTTGCTGGTCTGTCTTTCCTAAAAAGTACATAACCATCCATGACAACATTCCAGCAGTGAGAGCTATCCCACCATGTCTCAGTAACTGCGATGAGATCATGGCCCTGCTACCAAACACAGATCTCCAACTCCTCCCGCTTGTTCCTCATGCTGCGTGCGTTGGTGTATAAGCATTTCAGAGAGGGGGCTGAGTGAGTAGTTTTCACCCTTGGGGGGTGGAAGACCACCTGGTTGTCAAAAATGCCAGCACACTGCTCCACAGGTTCTGGCAAATGACACCCAGGGGTATCTCTATCAAGCCCAGACACATCCACCTCCCTCTTCGTATCTATTTTAAAGCCCAGGCAATCAAATGACCTCAAACTTTTTGGAAAACAGGCACTCCTTACAGTTACAAGCATTTTGAGTAGTTTTATCGGTGGGAAGGCAAATTAGTATGAAATTTTATTCCATAGCCAGTTATTTTTTAATTAACCACATATGTTTTGCTGTATCTTACTCTGTTCAAGATCCTTGGGCTTTAAGTGTCTGTGGCCTTTATATGCTGAGAAATATCCAGAGGTTAATTGCCCAGAAGAGAGGTTCTGCAGGCTGCTTGCCACCACTCACACTTACCAGATTTAAAATGTTACAGTAAAGTCAAGATAATATTGGAAAGAAAGGGGGGAAAAAAAAAAAGGCCATAAAATGTTGACCTTTCAACTGAAGTGTTTTCTCCAGTGCTGGAGAAAGTAGGAAAACCAGCAAATCAAACTTCTTGCAGTCAGCCTTATTTGGATTTGGTGCTCTTTTGTGAAATAATAGCATCAGCATTAACTGTCATCTCACATCTACTTACATCTACTTTGTTGCCTAATCAATAATGTCTGTACCCAGCAGATGCAGCTGCAACCCCACGGGACTGGATGACAATCTAGACTTACTTTCCATTTCTGCTACACAGCCAAAATGACCACAGATGTGCCACAGTGCTTCCCAGCACGGATGGCATCCCTATGTTTGCTTTTAGCACAGCTCTACAGTAAAACATTGACAGTTCACTGCAAGAAGAGCAAATAAGCTGGTGCTGAGTCCGACGGGCCAGTTCCTAGGAAGAAATTTTAAGTAATTAACATTCAGCTCAGCACTTCCATTGAATATGAGTTAGAGACCCTCATGAAGTTTCTCATGAAAACAAAGTGCCTTACTGTCAGTTTTTTAATGCAGCTAAATTGAAGAAACTTACTAAAATTAGATACATTTATCCTTCCAAGAGTATCATAAGAGACAAATGTTTCAATATCCTTATTAAATAGAACCAAAGGATATTTATTTTTTTTTTTGAGAAGGTATATTTATTGTCTTTAGAAGGGATAAAGTTCATAGGAAATATCTGGAAATATCCTGAGTTCCATTTTCCTAATGATCACTAAAAGGAACCGACATTTAGGTAAAGCTACTTCTCTTTTTGCTTTTTAAATGACCTGCATAGAGTTTGTTATAGTAGCTCTCTGAAAAATCTATAGCCAAAATATTTCTAACTAAGTTTTAGTTTTGTATAGAATACAGAAGAAAATGCTGAAGATGTAGTGGAAAGTTGAAATTAGATACTTTTTCCTTTCAAGTCAGTGTACATACGGAAACTGATTGCTGTAAAATAAAGAGTCTTCTGGAAAAAAAAAAAAGAAGTTGAGAGGATTTTAAATATGTGTATCTGAGACAGTATTCTAGAACTGCAGTCCTAAGTACTGATTTATGCAGTAAAGATAGATTTTTAACTATTGTTTTTTTCAGTAGCTATACTTTATATCTTGCTTCTTTTTCACTTCTAAGGTTTGCCTTATTCCTAAATCTGCTCATGGCACAAATCCAGCAAGTGCACAAATGGCAGGGATGAAGATTCAGCCAATTGAAGTGGATAAAAATGGAAGCATTGATATTTTCCATTTAAAAGCAATGGTGAGTATTTAATTGTCTTTCATTTTCAAGGTAGGAATGCTGCTTCTTCTCTACAGGTAATAGTGCTAGTAGCTGAATCAGATTTTTCTGTGAGAGAAAATAGGGCAATAATAGTGAATACATGCTTGAAAAGGGTAATACTTCCCTTTTTTTTTTTCCCACTTACACAAATACTACTTGTGAGATTTCCTTTAATTCGAGGATCTTTGGCACAGGAGTGTTTTGGAGAATCAGAACAGTAGGCTCTTTTATAGCAGACCTTTTTGGTCTACATCCAGTATTGGAAATGATTGAAATATGTTGAGTGTGAAGCATTTGAAAATGCACTTTAGACATCCCTGAGTGAATTTCAGGCCCACCTCAGCTGGGGAAGGTGTTGCTAGGCAACTTTTTTCAATTTCATTAGTAGAGTGGCTGCAGGTGAATCTTGGGAATCCAAGGGGTTAGCAGGACATGCTTCCAAAAATACATATATGAGCCAGCTTTTATGGTAGTCATAGAACTGTATTGCTGAACTGGGGGGATGGTCATTAGATCACATTATCTTGAAGGCCACATGTTTCACTTGGATTGTCTTAAGGCCCTAGAAGTAACTATTATACATGTATCTTTTAATACCATTCCTTCTTGCCTAATTAAAACTTCTGATTGAGAAAACACTTTTTCCATAGTTATTGCTGAAGGGAAAAAGCCCAGTGCTGACTATAAATGACTAGCTGCTGAGAGACTTGCTTCTCACCTGTAAAACACTTGATGATCTTAATTACATATTTTGGTAAAAATTTTCTCTTAAGAAGCTTTAGGAGCCTCAATGACCTTTTTTTCTCTCTTTCCCTCCCTGCACCAGGTGGACAAGCACAAAGAGAACTTGGCAGCCATCATGATCACATACCCTTCCACCAATGGTGTGTTTGAAGAGGAGATCGGAGATGTGTGTGACCTGATTCACAAAAACGGAGGCCAGGTTTATTTAGATGGAGCAAATATGAATGCCCAGGTATAAAATGTCTTAGATAGTATTACAACTGGGAGTGTGTATTTCCTTGGAATAAAAAAATAGCACAACAGTATTCAATTCAGACCATAACATAGGTGTAGCAGAAGATAGCACAGTGTTTGTGAAGGAGGTGAGGTTTCAAGAACAGTAATAAAAACTAGACAGTTAAAATACTTCCCTTTTATCTGATTTTGCCTTCAAATGTGTTTTAAGATGTATGAGTTGTTCTCTGAAATGGATTGGTCTGCCTAAATTTTGTCAAAGACAGTCTTTACAAACATGAATAAGAATTCCTAAAGCAAAAAAATCATTTGCATTTATTCTTGTTAGCGATGTTAAAGAAAAAAACATGTAACATCTTTTTCCACCTATTTTACTTGTATTAAATAATAGGTGCTAAAATGACATGTGAAGAATACTTTGAAACGGAATATTCCTTTCACAGGTGGGTCTGTGTCGTCCTGGAGATTATGGCTCTGATGTCTCTCACTTAAACCTTCATAAAACCTTTTGCATTCCCCATGGAGGAGGAGGACCTGGAATGGGACCAATTGGAGTGTGAGTATCTCTTTATTACCCTTTTCTTTAATTAAAAATAAATACATAAATCCCTTAATGAATCTTTGTTGGCAGTCCACTTAAGTAGAGAGCCACAAATGGGAGAAATGTCCTGTTGTTTGTAAACTTTTGTCCTGCTTCAGAATAGTCATATGCTGATCTCATAAATGGTGAGGTTCACATGTATGCCCAAACTCTGGCTTTCATGTTGGCCTTTTAGTGTGTATGGTAGACCTTACTCAGCAGTCTGACTAAATGAAGAGATGATCTGTGGACTTTGAGGGCTGATACTGTATGTAACCCAGAACACAGAGGTGGTACATGCAACTGTATTAATCTATCCAGTAGGGCAATCATATTCCTTTTAAAAAAGCTACTCTTCAAAAAATAAATCATTTTTGTTTGGATAGCTTCATGAATATCTTGTGATAGGTTGCCATCCTCCATTGTAACCAGTTATGTTAATAAACCCTCCATTGAAGAAGGCAGGAAGTCTGCTTCTTAAAGGATGTGTTTGGAAGGTGAAGAGAAGCTGCTGCTGAAACTATTCAGAAATGGTAACACAGGAATACACATTTAAGTTCTAAAATCAATGTTTTTGTTTTAGGAAGAAACATTTGGCTCCCTACTTGCCCACCCATCCTGTCATCAAAATACAGACGGATAAGGATACATGTCCTTTGGGTACTGTCAGTGCTGCACCTTGGGGTTCCAGTGCTATATTGCCTATTTCCTGGGTGTATATCAAGGTGTGTAGACTTTTACAAGGAGTATCAGCTGAGGGTCTTTCTGTTTCAGCAAATCCGAGGACCACTGGAACACATGAACAGGTTTAAGAGCAGCTCCTCGTAAGATATTTCAACAAACTGAAATGCATGTGACTACAGCATGATCATAGGTTATTTAAATGCTTTCAATCTCAGTGTTTTCCAGTAGGACAATGGAGCAGCCTATTACCATCTGCTACAATCTGGTTATTTCTTCTGTCTCTTGTCTGTAATAATTCTTGAGACAAGTGGACACAAGGCAAAAAGCTGCTATCAGGCTTGCCCTTCCACTGTGTGTTTTCATTTTTAAAAACTGCTTGACAATTAGTGTTCTTCCAAGAATATTTTTGGTTATATGCTGCAGTCTTGTTCTACTTGATCTGTATGTAACATTTAACTTTCCTGAATCTGTTTAACAAGAATTTGTATTCCAGGGGATTTTACTTAATTTGAGAAATGAACTTAGTTTTGTTTTTGGATGTGCGACAACTTGATCATGATCTACGTAATTCTTTTAATGCCTTGCAATTTAGTGATAGGCCTGCAAATATTTGGTATCATATATGGAAGTATTCACAGAGATGAGATGAGTGTAGATTCAAATTCTGTTTGAGACAAGGATGTGCTGTCACTCTGAGAAACACTTAAATCTTTCAGTGAAAGAGTTGGAATGATGAATGTAATGGCAGTGTAATTCAGAATACTCTGTAGGTAACTTGATACTCTAACCATGAAAACTTCCACACATGGGGAACCTAGTTCTTCTGGAATTTGAAGTGAGCAAATATGAGCTAGTACAACTTCCATGGTGGCTTTTGAGATTTGAGTAGATATCACTTGTGAGTATGAGACAATATTCAAACTATAGTACATTTTTGAGAGAAAATGTTTCTTTACAATGCAAAGTGCCATCTGCTTACATTCTCCCATCTAAAGTGGCTACCTTGAAGGCTGTTTTGGCTTTCTCCTTTGCCAGTTTAACTTCTTTTTCCTATTCACTTCAGAGCTTCTCCATTTGAGGAAAGGTTTGGGTTATTCTCAAAAGTTGCTCTGAAGTAATACCCAGTGCTTTTCTGTGAGTGTAGTGTGGAAAAGTGTAATAGTTGCATGACTGCCTTAAAACTAGCCAGATGCATTAAGGTGCTGTTGTCTATCGTGCTTGCTAGGACAAGAACTCAAATAGCTTGCTTGGGAGTGCTTTTAGATCTATTTCTTCCTATTATTCCTCTTTCAGACAATGGGAGCAAAGGGTCTGAAACATGCTTCTGAGATTGCTATACTAAATGCAAACTATATGGCAAAAAGACTAGAGAAACACTACAAAATCCTCTTCAGAGGAGCAAGAGGCAAGTATTGGACATTTTGTTTTCTTCTACAAAGCTGAGTTTTTATTCCTAATGTAGAAGTTGGCTTGCAGTATGGTTGTCTTTTTTTAATGCTGTGTGACAACAGCGCCTCAAACTTCTCATGTTGTTCACAAGGAGAGGAATAACCTGCCCCACTGGAGGTATTGTAATGAAATTGTGAAACTTGAAAGTAGAAGAAAAGACACCTGTTTGTAATTAGATGAAATGATGGCAAAAGACACCATGGCATCAGCTTGTTCTTGAAGTCTAATAGCAGATTAATGAACAGTAGAAAAAGGAGGAGCAACAGAATTGAGACCTCAAAATTTCACATGATCAATGTCACAATTTAAGAACCAAAAGTGATTTTTGGACCTCTACTTTTCCTTGCACACTTTTTCTGCCCAGCCCCCCCCCACCCAATTTGTTTCATTGCTACTCCTTGTTCCCCCTTTGCAATGCAAAACACTACATTCTAGTTCCCTTTGTGGAGACCTATGGCTATCCAGTCTTGCAGTAAGACAGAAGTAATGAGTAAGACTTGAAAGAATTCCCTGTTACAGTATAGTAGCTACTTCAGAGAATGCTGTTTTCCTTGTTTAAGATGGATGGCACCAAAGGACACTTGAGTACAATATGTGTACTTGTCAAAATACGTTTTATATTTAATGCAGTACACCTTGGCTAAATCTGCAGGTTGCATTTTAAGATAATATATTATTTACTCACAAAAGTGAAGTTGCAAATTTTGAAGGATTTGGCAACGAAATAGAACAAGGTTCTTGAGGATCATGGATAATAATTTAGTTAACATGTCTTTAGTCTCTCCAACTTAGAGTTTTTTTCTGCATAACATTAAATTGATTATAATGTACCTGGCTAATTCAGGATGGCCTGAGACATAAATAGTGTTGGGCCACAGACAAATTCAATTATTTTTCAGAGTACTTGTAAATTATAGGAGACATGTTTACCACTTTCCTAGTTCTGATCTTGAAAATGAGGCCTTTTCTTAATAGGACAGGAGACTCAGAAGGCCAGTCTTAAAATACCAAGATGTGTATCTCTTACCTGATAGTTTCTCAGGTTTGAGTTTTTGCCCAAGTGGTTATTTTTTAATTTGTCTTTCTGCCAAGTTCTCCACAAAACTAATCAGAGTAGACGGCATGGTAGGTTGCCTTATTCTCCTAGTAAGTAAACATAGTGTACGCTTTTTTTTGTACACTAGTCTAGGTGATCCTGCTCTGGCAGGGGGGGTTGGACTTCTAAGTTTCTTCCAACCCCTAACATTCTGTGATTCTGTGATACACTTCTTTTGTTTACAGGTTATGTAGCCCATGAATTCATTTTGGATACGAGACCTTTCAAAAAGACAGCAAACATTGAAGCTGTAGATCTTGCTAAGAGACTCCAGGATTATGGTAAATAAAATCTCTTTTTCTTTTTTTTTTCTTTTTTTTTTTTTTAAATAACATCTTAAGTAAGAATTTCCAATATCTCTTCTAAAGGGAAATGAAACATTCTAGTCTTGTGCTTACAGATGGTGAATCTGTCATGACCGTTTTAGGTCTCCTTAGATTTATTATAGGCTTAGAAAGGTACTTGCATCAATTGAGTTGTAGTAGCTACTTATCAGCCTGCTACCTCCTGAGTTTTGTAAACTGACCCTTCCAATTTGAGATTACATGAGTTTTAACCATTGGAGCAAATGAGTTAGAGCCAAGAGCTCAATAAGTTTAAAGGAAAAAAAAAGAAGAAAAATGAAGAAGAAACAAGAAAAAGAAACACATTTGAAGTGGGGTAATAGGATTTAAACAAATAAATATCACATCCTGATAAAGTAGAAACAGTTTTCTACATGACCTCTGAAGAATCTGATCATGGCTATGCTTTGTCTTCCCAAGATGACCCATTTAACTGCTTGATCCTGTGCAACTATTGTTCTAAAGACTATGCAGAAGAGCTGTTAAAACCGAAACCAGTAGTGCCTCATCAGTAAAATAATCCATGGCCCAGTTGTGATGCAAAAACCCCACACTTTCTGCTCTCTGCAAGTGGACTGCTGTGGCCTTAACTAGCAAGCACCGCTTCAAATAGACTTTTCAGGAGGTATGGAGGTGACTTACAGGAATAAATTCAGTAAAGTTCCATCCTCTGCAGCCAAAAGAAACATGTCATGAGACTTCCATAAGCAGTAGTACAGGCACAGAATCATGAGAGACCACCTTGTCTTTTTAGTTTGCTTGTCAGTGAAGAAATCTATACCCATCTCACTTTGCCACTCAGCCTGCTGTAAGAAGGCCAAGTGACAAGACGCTTCTTAAGTGAGCAGCAGGAACAGAAATAACACAGGAAAAAAGAAATATACTTTGGGATGAAAAGCAACAAAGCATAAAGAGCAGACTTTAAGAGTGTTTCATCAGTCCATAACTATTGCAAATAATACAATGTAAAAAATACATCACCTTTCCATGTTAAAAACAAAGATACTTGCCTTTACAGCCCCCTGCCAACAGTACCAACGAGCTTAGTCCTGTAGCAATTGTAGAAAGGGCTGAATTTGTGAATTAATAGCTATCTAATGCATACAATAACTCAGAACTTCTTTCAGTGACTGATGTCTTCTTTATCAGGTTTTCATGCTCCAACCATGTCCTGGCCAGTGGCAGGGACGCTTATGATTGAACCAACAGAGTCTGAAGACAAGGCAGAGCTGGACAGATTTTGTGATGCAATGATCAGTATTCGTCAGGAGATTGCTAAAATAGAAGAGGGCAGGATGGACCCACAAATTAACCCCCTAAAGGTAAGGTGGCACTTAAAGCAAGCGGCAAGCATAAACTTAATCCTTAGGACTCCATGGGCCCACTTCCTAATCTTTCAGTATTCTTGAAAAGAACTGTGTGCAACTCTGAACACTTGAACATGAAATGTGAATTTTTTAGAAACCTTAGACTTTTTCAAGTGAGAAGTCTGGCCTTTGCTGAGAGAGCACAGAATGTTAGGGGTTGGAAGGAATCTAGAAGATCAGCTAGTCCAACCCCCCTGCCAGACCAGGATCACCTAGACCAAGTCACACAGGAACAGATCCAGGCGGGTCTTAAGCATCTCCAGAGATGGAGACTCCACAACCTCCCTGGGCAGCCCGTTCCAGAGCTCTGTCACCCTCACTGGGAAAAAGTT
>JAOEGS010018501.1:0-13688 GCA_025447755.1 Corythornis vintsioides | reverse complement strand
ACTGCCTTTATTTTATCATGAGCCAAACACATGTATATGACCATACATTAGTTGTTCAAAAAGAAATGAAAAGACTGTTTAGACATATTGCTATTACAAGGCAACTTTTCCTTCAGGTGTGAAATTTTTGTATTTTTGATAAAGTGTTCTTAAAAGGCACACGTCTTTATTTCAGATGCCAAGAAGTCATTAAACTCACAAAAAGCTAGGATATAGCTTGAAGGAGTAAGGAAATAATTTGATTTCCAACAATGAATGTGACTCAACAGTCACATATAAAGTACCTTATATATTCAACTTCACATATCCTATTATGGGCTATATTCTGTTATCACTGCTTGGAATAATTTCACTTCAGTTCTGTGCAGAATAAACCAAGGATAAAAAGCTATTATGAAGAAAGAATAATTATTTCTTTTAAGTAATAACGAAGAATTTTCATAGTAACACACATGAGACTTTTCAAAACAGCTGAAGAAAAAACGTGATTCTGCACTCAGTAAAAATCAGAATACCTTGTAAATGCCATCGTATCTGTTGCCTTCCTCTGGGGCATATTTGCTGATTCGCCGTCCTTTTGAACTGCGCACTACTCTGACTGGCTTACCAGCTCTCCAATTTTTAGACTCTGCTCCATTTTTGTCATCCAGTGGGGCATCACAGTTAAGGGCCAATGCCCTACAAAGAGATTTTAAACCTTCATAAACTAGATTGCTTCACACATATTTTTAAGAATTAATATATTTCTCTTGCCTAATTATGCTTTATCAAGGAGCACAGAACTTCTTACTGTATTACTTAACTGCAGAACTGGTGGAAGCAAAAAATCCATGCTACCATGTATAGTAAGAAAAAAAGTTAAAATAGGAATACAAAATACTTTATTGTTCAGGTTTTAGATGAAGACTCACTTGATATTCCTAAATAAAATAAATAAATCCTTTTATTTTTAATATGCTTCATTTTAAAAAATAATCCCTTCCTAAATAGTACTGAGGGTATTAAAAAAAAATTATGACCAAATGCAAACTTTCCCTATTAACTGCAGACATTTGGGAAAGATTACAGTTTTTATCTTCAAAACTTACCTATTCATGTGTGTCAATGTTTGATCAAATGAATGTTCTCCAATCCTTTTATTGCCAGAAAGATCTCTACCTCCACTCCCAGTGTATGTGAATTCATCTCCTCGATCCTGTGCAGGAAGATTATTGTTCATTTGGGTTTTTTTTTGTTTTGTTTTGTTTGTTTTTACCAAGAAAAGTACATTTATTTATTCTATTTACTCAGAGAAAAACTATAATCCAAGGCATGGAAAGATGTGTTAGATTTCAGCATCACTGCCCTTATACTGTACAGTACTGTACATGCATCATTTTCTGAGGATTTTCTTATTCCTTTCCATGTTTAACGTCAAAATGGTGGATTACAAGATCTTTAAATTAAACATTAATATATAAACAATTCAGGCTACCCAAACTCAATTAATTATCTTCTGCTGTGTTCAAAATCAGTTCTGACTTCAAGTCAGGCTCACCTAAGATATTGCACGCAGAAATCCTTTCCAGGTCAAAGACACTTTTCTGAAATGGGAGATTACTTAGCAGATGCAACAGTTTTTCAAAATAACATTTTTACTTACAGTTGTCTTTGACTATCTGTTGGAGATCACTGTTTGATTACTTTTCTGAGAGCAAAAAGTCCTGCAATCTGTGTAAGTAATTTAATTAGCCTATTATAATCATTATTAAAGTAAGGCAATAAAATCTTGCCCATCTAAAAAACATGCACTTACTATTTGACATTCATTTTTCTCTATACATAAAATAAGAATTTGTTACTTTCATCCTTCTGTTTCCTGTATTTAAATAAATGCTTAATGTAATAACAATTTTTGTAAGTGTTCATGTAAAAGATCTATGACATCCAGCAAGAAACTCATCGTTTGACACAACAAGGATTAGTATAATTATGCTGATCCTTTTGAATTTTTTGAAGGGAATAAATTAATGATATTCCATATATTGCACTAACATGAGTAATGTCTCTTGAAAATGTAAGAATTTCAAGAAGAAAGTATTTTAGTATGTTCAGAGAGACCATTTCCTGAAAAGCACGTGATACAATAAAAGAGCTAAATGGTACTTTGCTAAACACCGGCACAATTAACTTCTACTTTTTAATCTGCTTTATCTTTGTGTCAAATGGGTTCTTCAGTGCATTAGAAACAATTAGATATGCAAAGTCCTGCAAATGAACTCTGTAAAAGCACAGATAGAAGCAATATAGACACAGATTTCACACCCCATTATGAAAGATGCTGACAAACATTGGAGGTAAGTCTACTCAGTTATTAATAGTAGCAGTAAAAAATTACAAAAAGCATCTGTGTAATAAAACAAGTCTCTTTGGAACCTGAAAGTAATTGTGAATACAGTGCAGGAGCAGAGGAGACAATTCATTCAGAAAATAATGCAAGAAAGGTATTTTTCAGTACTAATTTTGTATGGATTGATAGCTAGCTGCATGGAATAACAGAAAATATAAAGAGAAGGCTGTTGCAGAATATGAGCTGTCCTGCAAATCTGAAGCAATTGATAAGTATTAAAACCACTGCCTTACAAATTATGTCAAGTATGTCCTTATGAAACAGCAGTGGACAAATAACACATCTGAGTGGTAGCTATTGTGTAATAAGTTACTCAATTTTTTTTCATATTATGTTGGAGCTCCAAATAGGTCCCAAACCTGTAAAGCACTTAGACCTTGGAAATGTGACTAGGTCCAAAACCAATGAGTTTTGTGATATCAAGCATCAGGTTTTCAGCTACATATTCAATCCAGGTGACTCACAGTAGAGGGACTCTCAGTTGTAAAGAACTTGTTAGGATGGATACTCAGTACTACAAAACAGGTGTGTGAAAATCAGAAAGTGCCTATTCTCTTGCTAATACAGTCAGCATAGTATGATAATTCAGAAAAAAAATATACAAGATACTGTATCTCTTTTGTACAAGGGCTCACATTGAATTTAGATGACTCAACAAAGGCAGCAAACTAGTTAATAAAGCAGGAGGTAATAACATCTAAGCAAAATGCAAGTCAGAATGGTCTTTGGTTATAAAATACCAATCCAGACATAAGGCTTCTATTGCCACTTGATTTGGATTTAAAGCCATTGAAATACTCCATTCATGCAGTACTGACACTGCACCTTTGGCACTGGTGGAAATGATCGAGTGCTCTCACTGTGCAGTGCACTCTAAGCAAAGACTCTGAAGCTCTATATCCTCATCACAGGGCTTGGGCAAACCTAGTGAGCTAAACACTGTTTATTTGCAATTGGACTACTTCAAACAGGTGTATAAACATCCTGGAACTGATTACCCACACACAAGATTAATGCAAAGACACAAAACATTTAAAATGATAGCAAGCCATTCCATGAAGTGTTTTGTGAATGCTATGTTCCAGGCACCGAACGGGTTTGGTATGAAATATCAACAAGCCTAAGCAATGAGTACATTTGCTTGCAGTCCCTTTGGAGCCATTAGAGATGCTATTCACTTTTATATTCTCAGAATCTTTTACAAGAGAATACTAATGATCACAGCAGGTTTATTCTCCAAGAGATTCTGAATCTCAGTTTAAAGATTCCCTGTATGATCCTAGATAAAAAAAACCACTTAAAGATGAAACAATCTTTGTTCAGGTTAAATTAAGCACACCACACTGTTGATTTACCATTTGAAACACTACCTCAATCCAGCAGAAACATGGATCTTGAAACTTTTGAAAATAAACAGCAGTTTTAACCCTGATAGATAAAAACAATGGCACAAAAGGGCAATTTTCAACAGAAAAGTGGTATTTCTTCAGCTATTTGATTTGATGAACAAACAAGTCAAATTATTCAAGACTCTAAAGGTAACTATTGTAATAATTAAATTGTATTGTATTTTAAATAGATAAGCCTTGTAACTTGTTAAAATTCAAGGTTGCGTTTACAAGAGAGATGTTACAGTGCAAACATATTATATGCATGTTATTAATAATTAAGTTAACCATGTGCAAAACAATTTCACCCAATACTCATTTTGTAAACTCTAACTGTACCCCTTCTCAACCTTAAGGACAGATCCTCTACTGACAGAACTTGTCATTACAGAGCACTTCAGTGCATCCAGAATATCTCAGCTTGAGTAAAAATGCAGACAAGTCTGGGTCTGCAAGACTAAATTCCCAAAAGAACAGCATAAAAATGGCATGATCTGAAAGCCAGAAAATGAATTGTATTTCCTGCAATACATTTTTGGAATTATTTTACCCCCAAAAGTAAACTGTTAATTTAAACCCAAAGGAAGAGTATTAAGATGTGCCCTGGTTTGAGTGGAGAACAGAACTAATTCTGTTCAGTGACTTTAATTCTCATTTCAGTTCTTCTAACTGCACTGTCTGCAATCAGCAGTGAGTTTTCCTGGGAGGGTCTGCTTCTGGCAATGACAACACCCCATGTTTAGAGTTAGTACCAAGGGTTGGTGTGTAGACTAAGGTCACTACTGGAGGAGCAGGCAGGACAGGTGACCCTAAACTGACCAGTGAGGGATTCCATCCCATAGATGGAATATTCAGTGTTAAGCTGAGGGATCTGGAGGGTTTGTGGATCCCTTCCACTCTCTTTGGCCTCTTGGGCTGCACTTCCAGCTTTACTTGCCATGGCACAGGTACTCTTTTGGTTCCTTCCTTGGAGCATTTCATAGAATGTTAGGGGTTGGAAGGGACCAAGAAGATCAGCTAGTCCAGATGAGCATAGAGCAGAATCACCTAGACCAAGTCACCCAGAAACAGATCCAGGAGGGTTTTAAAGTCTCCAGAGAAGGAGACTCCACAACATTCCTGGGCAGCCTGTTCCAGAGCTCTGTCACCCTCACTGTAAAAAAGTTTTTCTGTGTGTCTACCCTAAACCTCTTATGCTCCAACTTACTCCCATTGCCTTTTCTCCTATCATTGCATGATATTGAGAAGAGTCTGGCTCCATCCTCCTTACACTCACGTTTAACATATGTATAGACATTGATGAGGTTCCCCCCTCAGTCTCCTCTTCTCCAAGCTACAGAGCCCCAACTTTCTCAGCCTGTCCTCATAAGGGAGATGCTCCTCTTCCTTAATAATGTTAGTGACCCTGTGCTGGACTCTATCCAGTAGCTCTTTGTCCTTCTTGAACTGTGGTGCCCAGAACTGGACACAGTATTCCAGGTGGGTCCTCACCCTGGCCCTCAGTGGGGTCTCACTCAGCAGAGTAGAGGGGAAGAAGAACCAATGCTGACCTGATGAACACAGTCTTCTTAATGCATCCCAGGATGACATTGGCCTTCTCAGCCAATGAAAGGGCACATTGTTGGCTCATGGCCATCCTCCTGTCCACCAGGACCCTCAGGTGCTTTTCCCCAGAGATACTCTCTAACAGATCAGCCCCCAGCCTGTACTGATACATGGGGTTATTATTCCCTAGATGAAGGACTCTACACTTGCTCTTGTTAAATTGCATTAAATTTCTCCCTGCCCAGCTCTCCAGCCTGTCCAGGTCACACTGGATGGCAGCACAGCCTGCTGCTGTGTCAGACACTCCCCCCACTTTGGTGTCATCAGCAAACTTGTTGAGGGTCACTCTATCCCTTTGTCCAGATCATTGATGAGTATATTGAACAACATAGGACCCAGCACTGACACTTGGGGGACTCCACTAGTCACAGGCCTCCAGCCAGACTCTGCTCCACTGACCACAGCTCTCAGCTCTGTCCTTCAGCCAGTTCCCAATCCACCTTATTACACCATGACTCAATCTACACTTCTCAAGCTTGACTGTGAGGATCCCATGGGATAAAGTATCAAAAGCCTTGCTGAAGGCAAGAAATACCACATCCGCTGCCTTCCCCTCATCTAACTACTTGTATCATCATAAAAGGCTATATTAGTCAAGTATGACTTTCCCTTATGAAATCCATGTTGACTACTTGTGATAAGCCTCCTTTTCTCCAGATGCTTAGAGATGGTGGGAAGGACAAGCTGTTCCATCACCTTTCCAGGGATGGAGGTGAGGACTGGCCTGTAGTTACCCAGATCCTTCTTTTTGCCCTTTTTGAAGACTGGGACAACATTGGCTTTTCTCCAGTCCTCAGGCACCTCTCCCGTTCTCCAGGACCTTTCAAAAATTATAGAGAGTGGCCTGGCAATGACCTCTTCCATCTCCCTCATCACTCATGGGTGTATCCCATCAGGATTTGTGGATGTCCAGTTTGCTCAACTGGTCTCTAAACCAAGCCTCTTCAACTGAGGAAAAACCTCCTTCCTCCCGACTTCCTCTGTGGTCTTGGATGCTTGGGACTCCTGGTGGTTGGTCTTAGTAGTAATGACCAAGGCAAAGGTGGCATTCAGTAACTCAGCCTTCTCTCTACCCTCGGGCACCAGGGCACCTACTTCATTCATCAGAGGGGCCACATTGCCGCTAGACTCCCTTTTGCCTCCAACATACTTGAAAAAGAAGCTTTTCTTGCTGTCCTTGACCTCCCTCACTAGCTTGATTTCCAGGGAGGCTTTAGCTTTCCTTGTTGCATCCCTGCATCCTCTGACAACCTCTCTGTATTCTTCCCTAGTGGCCTGCTCCTCCTTCCATGTTTTACATATTTCGTTCTTCTGCTTAAGTTTATCCAGTAGCTCCCTGCTCAACCATGCAACTCTCCTAACTCTCTCACTAGATTTCCTACTCTTTGGGAGGCACTGATCATGAGCCTGGAGGAAATTGTGCTTGAATATTAGCTAACGTGCTTGGGCCCCCATTCCTTCTAGGGCCCTTCCCCAAGGGACTTTTCCAAGCAGTTCCCTGAGAAGGCCAAGGTTGGCCTTTCTGAAGTCCAGGATAGCAATCCTGCTTGCAGCCCTGTGCCTACTGCCCATAATTCTGAATTCCACTATCTCATGGTCACTACAGTCAAGGGTGCCTCCTACCTTCACACCCTCAACCAGTCTTTATTTGTCAGTACAAGATCCAGCAGCACTCCTCTCCTTGTCATCTCCTCCAACACCTGTATTAGGAAGTTATCATCAATGCTCTGGAGGAACCTACTTGTGTGTGATTGGCCGTGTAGCTTTCCCAACAAACGACAGGGTAATTTAAATCCCCATGATAACCAGAGCCTGTGATTTTGAGGCTACCCTCAGCTGCCTGTAGAAGGTTTCATCAGCTTCCTTATCCTGATCAGGTAGCCTGTAGTAAACACCTTTCTATAATGTCTCCCATATTAGACTTCCCCTTAATCCATACACACAAGCTTTCAACCTGCTCCTCACTGCCCCCCAGGGAGAGCTCAATACATTTCAATTGCTCTCTCAAATAGAGAGCAACTCCACCACCTCACCTGGCCAGCCTATCCTTCCTAAAAAGGACATAGCCATCCATGACAGTGTTCCAGTCATGTGAGCTGTCCCACCATGTCTCAGGGATTGCAATAAGATCTTGGTCCTGACATCGCACACAGATCTCTAGTTCATCCTGTTTGCTCTCCATATTGCGTGCATTAGTTTATAGGCATTTGAGTGAGTTTGTAATACTACAGTACCTCCTGACTAGTACGAACCCTGAGGTAGTAGTGGAGCTGGCACAACACCCCACAAATGTCCCCGGTGTATTTCCTGCAAGACAGGTTTTCTCCCTTTCACCCTTCAAATCTGAGGAGGACTCTGTTCTGCATTCAAACCCAATCAGTGTGTTCCTGAAACTAGGACCAGAATACAGCTTCTTGAACACAGCTCTCATCTGCTGCTGGGCCCAGTCTGGGACTCTCCTGGTGCCTGCTCCACAGCATCAGTGTTGACATTGCTGTAAATGCCATCCGGTGGGTTGGGTTTTGCAAATATTTGTATACCATTTTTATTCTTATTTTCATTAAAGCTGTTCTAGTTTCCTTTTCTAATCACTAACTAATTCTCCCTTATTTCCTATTTCTTTTCCTTTGGGTAAGGAGCAGGGTTGAGACATTCTGTTATCAGTCTGAGGGCCCACCCTCACCCTAAACTGTAACAAATTTATTGGCACTCAACATGGGGCACAATCAGAGCTCTGACAGATTTACTGCATAGTTAAAATTACAGTTTGCTCACTTGAGAGAGTTATCACCTTTTTTCCCAAGTGTCTTTAAGAACTGGAAACTAAAACAGACTGGCTAAATGATATAGCTTCTGAGAGTAGAATCAGTTTGTGGTTTTTTAGAGATTGTTTCAGAGTTAAATGCTGTGCTGCTCCTTACATGCTGTATGTGTTATGTTATTGTTTGCTTGTTGTTATTGTGGCCATCGTTATTATATAAATATCATATTATTGTTATTATTTTCTAATGTTTTCACTGTGTGGAATGACATTAGTCATCAGTGCTGTTATATGGGTCGGGCAGCCACCAAAAAACAAGGTATGTGCTGTTTCCCGCGAGGTTCCATGAAGTACTCTGGGATATGCAGGACATACGCTGGGACTGTTCAGGCTCCACAGGTCCCCCCCACCAGCCCTGCACCAACTCCAAACCCAAGCACTGTTCCTACTCAGTCTCCACAGCCCCACCCAACTGCTGCTGCTGCTGCTCCAAACCCAAGCTCTGCATCTCCTTTGTCTCAGTCTCCACAGGCCCCCCAAATGAGTCCTGCTGCTGCTGCCTCAGTTCCCAACACAAGTGATGCTGCTGCTCCAATTCCCACACCCAGCACTGAAGCTGTTCCAACTCCAGCAGCAAAGCAGCAGCTACACCAGCAGCTACTGTGGCCACCACCACTCAACATAGAATCATAGAATCATAGAATGATTTGGCTGGAAGAGACCTTCAAGATCATAAAGTCCAGCCATTAACCCTACACTGCCAGGGTCCCTAAACCATGTTCCCCAGTACCACATCTACGCGACTCTTAAACACCTCCAGGGATGGGGACTCAACCACCTCCCTGGGCAGCCCATTCCAATATGAAATAAAAGCAACAGTATTTTACATGGGATAAACATTAAAGACTCTCACAACATGGGCTTTGGAGCTCAAATATATTGGAAAGTCTTCTCCCTTATGCAATGAGCCAGCTTCACTTAGGCATATCAGAGTGGGGTATAACATGACTAAATGAAGCAGTGATGCACTGGTAAAGGTACTTGTCTTCAATTTTATCTAAATGCAGTGGCTATCCCAATTTCTCCACATCATTCTTTTGGAAGACTTCCTTATATAAATTATGTTCTTGCTTATAAAGGAAGTTATTGTTTTGACTCAGCCACAGCATGGACAAACCATAAATTTATGTGGGAGAGAACATTGGCAGGAGAAGCAATACAGAACCACTTAGTGTGGGTGCTTATAGATATACAGGGCTGGCCCCAATTATCTGCTCCAAAGCAGTTATTTTTGAGCAGTCATACAGATGTCAAACTTGAGCCTTTATGTACAGGAGAGAAGTTAATCATGGGACACCTTGGACTGCCTCTGAACACACACATTCCTGCACTGTGGCTGCAGGAGCATCATATGACCTGTTAGGATCCTTCACTATGGAGCTGCTTTCTGCTGGGCATCTCTGGGGACTGCACAAGCAATGGAAAAGGAGGGGTATCACAGAAAAACTGGTCGAGGGTTTCTAAGAAACAGCAATTTTATAAAGTGAACTCCCTCCTTTTATATTTCATATTTGAATCATTAAAATTTCAGAATAGAATATAGAATTTCATATATTTGAAGCAGTTTGCCCAGTTTTGACACTCAAGTGTGGAATAACTTCAAGATGTAAAATAAATTCTGGGCAATTTATTATCTGACACCTGTACTCCATCCATGGTCATAGGAGATCATTATGGCTCCTCTTATTTGCATGCAAGGACAGGGTTTGCTGCTGTATGGAGGACCACACACCTCCCTATTATCAGAAGAAAATACCCCAGTACGAACCTTAAAATTGAGTTTAAAAAAACCTGCCAAAGCTAGCTACTTGAATGTGTTTTTCTAGTATCCTCTGTAGGCTTCCAGATTCAACCTGGTTTCACTTCTGAGTATCTGGACACTGTTATTTAAAAGCCTGACTACAGATCAAAGAGCCTAATTTTAAGCACTCAGATTTGAAACTTGCAGTCTTATTTACTAAAGAAGGATAATAAGGGAAGTGGAATACCTTGAAGACAATACTGGGTAAGGTATTAAGCTTCTTGCTTGTAAATCTCACAGTATGATAGTGTTCATGCAGTGAGGGAACACAGGTCTTGCCTTCAAACAAGCACTTAAAACTACAACTCTTGAAGGCAACTGGAAAAATGAACTTACTGACCTGGCAATTGCTAGGACCTTTTTTCAAAGAGCAGATTGAACCACAGATAATAACTAAGCCCATTCTCCCATACCTATGAGCAGTATCAATGATTATTAATTTCTCTAATCATATAGGGACAGTTTTCCCAATTAATAAGGAGGGTGAGGCTTATATATTTTTAAGGCATAGGAAAAAAACCACTTTGGAAATGAAAGTAAAACTATGTTTCAAAATATTTTAATTAACCTTTAATGTTGGAGTGAAAACTACCATTCTAGAATATAAATGACACAGTTCAGAGTTTATCTTTTGTTTCAGACATGAAACAATAATGTACACATATCTGCAAGTACAGATGTATGGTGGGTTTTCCCCACTCTTGACTTATTAAAATAGAGGAATAAAATCATTCAAAGTAAAATGTACTCGTATCATTGAAATGTAAAAAAAAGTCACAGGGCTTATAGATAGAATACCATCTGAAATCTAAATCTCAAAACACAGAACCATATTTCTTCAACACATGTAAGAATGCAGCATTTGTTAAAGCATCATTAACACAGCATAGAATTAAGAACTAAAATAAAAATTAGTTTATAGTACTTCAAGAATGGTAGTTTCCTATGAGTAGAACAAAAACTAATATTTTAAATACTGAATAATATTAATGTGAAATTTTATTTCATTCTTCCCCCTGCCATTTCCCCCCCCCCCTTTTTTTTTTCTCATGTCAGCAGAATGAGTTGAACACAGCCTTCTTGTCCTCATCTTTCCCTTTTGGAGTTAGACATCTTCAGTGTTTGCATGGGAAGGAAACACAGATACACCAACTTAACAACAGCCCAGCCCACTAGATATTTCTTTTCCTTCCCTGTCCAGGTGTGTATACCTTTGCCCCAGGACACATACCAGCAGCCACTACTAACATATCTTCAGGATACCAAGAAATTTAAAAGGAAAATAGTGCTGAGAAGCAGCTGCAGTCTCACTGGAGGTTTTTTTTTTTAGCAGAGTGAAAAAAAAAAAATAATCATATAGACATAAATGTGCCAGGTAATCATCATAAGATATGCAAGAGCAGCTCACCAAACTGAAATCAGTACTCATGTTTTGTAGCCACAGCTTTTTAAGACATTTTTGTAAGTACTAGTGCAAGAAGCAAATACAATATTGGATGCTTTCACATCATCACCAGTTCATATTTACTTGTCTCATTTCTGTCTCACTTTGGATAATGATCCCTGCCTCTGCTGCCAAAACAGCCTTTGGCAGCAAGGCTTAGTGGAGTAACATGGCATAGTCCTGCCATAGTCACCATAAACAGGAACATTATCTCTCCCTTACACTGCAGCTGTTTCTGGGTTACCAGGACTACCAAAAAATTGTGTTTGAGAGGAACACGTTTGCACCTCTTAAAGAATTTGAATCCTCACCTAGTTGAGCCATAATTTTTAGAGATCTATAGCCATGACTTGAGCCTAATACACTAGTAAAACCAGTGATTCACATCCCAAGGTCTGTCTTGGCTCTTTCCCTCCAGGATCATAACAGTCTTTCAAACCAATTACTTTCATGACTTTCAAACAAAAGTCTCTGAGTACTAAAGAATTTTCCCAAGATTTCATCTACGTAACTCACTGCTGCAAGAGCCAAATGAAAAGTTGAGTTTAACTCTCTAGTAGTAAAAGAATAAGCTTTGATTGCTTTGACTTCCATGCAATAAGGTTTCCACCCCTCTCACCTCATGCAAGCACATACAAACCCAAAGAAATGAAATTATTTCCTCTACAGTCTTGGAAGGAAAGGTGAGAAAGAGAAGAAAAAGGTTAGATAAACCTGCAATTATTTTTAATAAAAATAGAGGAACACTAAGGCTGCAGAAATGTGTATCAAGTTAGGTTAACTTAGTTTTATAAACACAGCTGGTAACTACTATTATAACAGAGATTTAGCTCGCTTCGGACAAGTCAAAATCTCAGTGTCTCACAAAACTAGTTTTTTCATGGCCAGTGTTGCAGCCATGGAAAAAGCTTAAGCATATATAAGCAGGCACAACTTTAAATAGCACGTGCTAGTCAAGTACAACAGCTAGGACCCAGCAAATCAAGAGTAACTGAAGTTCTTTCCTTTGCATTACTGTCTGTTGTGACAGGCAGTCATAAATCTTACTGTCCATATAGGCAGCCATTTCACCTATCTGACAACAAATTATCATCTTCTCCCTGATGAGTCAGGGATCAATAAGAAAGGAGCTAAAGCCAGCAACAAATAAATACTAAGTTTTTCTATCTTATAACAAGTGAGGGGAACAAAAATAACATCTTCATTTAGGTTTAGGACAACAAACATCTACAAGTCTAGTATTCAATGTGGTCTGATCCTTTACTAAGAAAATTGCAGGCAAATGCCTTTTTGTGTAAGGTCTCAAAGCTCTTTTAATATTAGATGGAGCTATCAAAAGAGGATCAACATAAAATCCACCAGCAACAAATATCCCAAATTCAAATACATGTTTAAGTCTTTATTTTAAATGGTTTCAATGCATTTCAAAAATCTGAATGTTCCCAAATTTAATGAGTGTGCATAACCTAAATCAAACTCTGTATCTTATAGCCAGGTTGTTACTTGTTCACACATACCCATACTCAACATCTCAGAAAATGAGAGGTGCTTTGGCTTGTCCTATTAAATATTAAAACATTAAGAAACCAGCTAACATAATAAGTTGAAGTGACACAAAAATCCCACCAGCTCCAGAAGTTATATACCACAGACAAAACAATGTTTTATTTCATAGTTGTCTATAGAATTTTATATTAGTGATCTTGAATATTGAATCATTCTGAAGCCCATCATATTTTAACCAAATAGTGACTATTTTTTTTTTTTTATCTGTTATTTAGAAAGGTTATGTG
This sequence comes from Corythornis vintsioides, assembly GCA_025447755.1. Classification (NCBI taxonomy): domain Eukaryota; kingdom Metazoa; phylum Chordata; class Aves; order Coraciiformes; family Alcedinidae; genus Corythornis; species Corythornis vintsioides. Next base: position 447 of record JAOEGS010018501.1, on the reverse strand, counting down.
GTTAGAACAAACAGGTTTTTTCCTCTTTCAGCCTGTGGTCCTTAGGGGGATCTAAAGATGCAAGGACTAAGAGCTAAGGAACAGGGGAGCATCTAATCCTTATTGTGGAAAAAGACAGTTACTCTGCAAATTAGAGCTAAAAGATCATAGGTTATGATCCAGTTTGTAGAACCCTAAAATGCTGTAACACTTGAATTCAATATATTTGTATATGGAAAGAAATTACTTTAAATAAAAAGAACACAGTGAAAAATAAGCAAAGCTAAATCAGAACTGTCCTTGGCTGTAAGTACTGGTTTTATTCATACTTCATCATGAAACATAAGAACAATATTTTTGCCAAATGTGTATCTACAATTTTTTTCCTGGCAGTATTTATTTCCCCAAAGAAGGTGTGGGGGCTAAAGTAGCTTTCAAGTACTTAAAACACATTTAAACTACTGAAAA
>JAOEGS010018500.1:11285-27259 GCA_025447755.1 Corythornis vintsioides | reverse complement strand
TACTGACCCCGAGGGTCACCCGCCCCCGGGGGAGTCTGGGTTGCAACTCAGCCCATTCCCATTCGGTGTGGGGCCCTGCCCTGTCCAGCCAAGGCTGCTCCGTAGCGGCCAGCCCACCTCCCTCGCTGCCCACCGCCTCTGCTTGCGGGGGAATGCCTTACATCGCCTTCACTCCCCGCGTACACGGAGCGAAGCACGTATTGCCCCTCCATCCCCGCAGCCTCGCTCGGTTCACTCCTTCCTTCCCCTCCCGGCTTCGCAGCTTTGAACGGGACGATTCCCACGAGCGAACCCGCACAGCTTGCGCGGGCGTGTCCTCCGCACCCCAGATTCTTTTTTGGGTTGGTTGAGTTTTTTTTCCCTTCCCCCCCCCTCCTCCTCCCAGGAGTAGCAGCGAAACGTCCCGGTCCTGCCTCTTTGGAAAAGAGAACAAATCGCTCCCCGCCCTTACCTCGCCCATCGCATCCCATATATAGTCAAATCTACGGTCAAATGGCAGGGAACAGCGAATGGGAGCGCCGAGCCTCCGAAAAAAGCCGGGAGGGAGTGAGCGAAGGAAAGGGGTAGGGACCGACGGAGGAGGGAGGGAAGGGAAAAAAACCCTTTCCAAAAAAGTATTGGATGTCTTGAGGAATGCAGTCAGCCCCCTGGGAAAGTACATATCTGTGAGGCGGTCGTTGCCCGCCGTTTGCACTCCGCCGGCTCCCCGTCCGGATCAGCCCCGCCGCCCGCCAGCTCCGCGCCGCTCCCTGGGGGGACGCGGCTGGATCTCCACTCGGGGCTGTCCCGCAGCTTCTCGGCCTTTACTTTTCGGGTGCAGCAAGTTCGCGCGGGGACGCGCCCTAGCCCACCGCCGCCATGGATGCCATCAAGAAGAAGATGCAGATGCTGAAGCTGGACAAGGAGAACGCCTTGGACAGAGCCGAGCAAGCCGAAGCGGACAAGAAGGCAGCGGAGGAGAGGAGCAAGCAGGTCTGCACCCGGGCGACTTCGAAACGACTTTTCTCTCTCTCCCTCTCACCTTTTTTTTTTCCCAACGTAACTTCTTGTATCTTCCCCCCCCAGTACTGGTTTAACTTTTCCTAAGACAGAACTTCACCCTGGTAGCCCTTGGCTGGAGGTCCATGGGGACCTGACGAGAGGTGGTTCCCCCCGCCCCTGGTACCCCGGGCCAGCCGCAGAGTCTCTGTGCCTTTGTCATGGGGGCAGGGCCGAGAGAGGCTGCCTCGTGCACCTCGTTAGCAGTGGATTAAAGCCCTGTTCTCTTTCTCCAGCACCACCCAGCAGGCTTGTCTGCTGCCAGAGCCCCGCGATGCCTTGTCCCATTTTCCCGGCCTTCTCCACTCTCCTTCACACTCGGAGCAATATCCGTTTTGGGGGGGGGGGAGGTTGCATCGGTTGCACGTTTCTGGGAGCTCCTGAAGGAGCAGGGAGGAAGGGAGAGGGATTTAAAACCGACCACTTTTTAAAGCCCAGGGAGAAACATATTTGTGCATTGTATTTCCTAGTTAGAGGATGACATTGTGCAATTGGAAAAACAATTGCATGTGACGGAGGATGCAAGGGACCAAGTGCTGGAAGAGCTACACAAATCTGAAGATAGCCTCCTCTCCGCAGAGGAGAATGCTGCCAAGGTATCGTGCCCTTGCCACCAGCAAAGATATCTAACTGTCTCTCCTTCTCTCTCTCTGTCTGTCTGTCATTCTCTGTCTCTTCTGCACTCGCACCTCTCCCATTGCACGATCACGTTGCCTGCTGCACCTTCTCTTGCCTGCCCTCCCCTCTCCACCACCTTCCACCCGCATCACAGCTGGAGGACGAGCTGGTGGCTCTACAAAAGAAGCTGAAGGGCACTGAGGATGAGTTGGACAAATACTCCGAGTCCCTTAAAGATGCCCAGGAAAAGTTGGAACTGGCTGACAAAAAGGCCACAGATGTAAGTTACCCCTATCCCTTTCACCACCACCCCAGTGCAGAATCCACACGCTCCCTTTGCCCAGGACAGCCAGGACTCCTACCAAGCAGTGCTCCAAAGCTTTGCTGACAGCAGAGTCCAGGCAGGTCCTGGACAGGGAGGTGGTAAACACAGCACTGCCTCCTTGCATGAGGTCTGAGCACTATCAGAGGCATTCTGTTGGGTTTCTGCTCACCTGACACGTGCTTTTCATGTGTAACTTGCCAGTCTAGATGTGAAAGTAAAGAATGGGTGGATTGTCTGTTCAGGTGATGGGGGAAAGAGCTTGGGCTGGAACAATGCTGTCTTGATAGTGAAGAAGAATGTTAACACCTAGGAGAGCAAGGGCTGCTAGTTCCACCTCCAAGAGAGCTGTTCCTAGGCTTGCATGCATTGGAACTAGTGATATGAGTCTAGCTCACTTGCTGGTTGTGGAAAAAACATCCTGTCTTAGGGTTTGGGGGTTTTTTTCTCCTAGAAATCACTTAAACTGTTTCATTTGTCAAAGAAAAGTCTTGTCTGAGAGAAAATTGTCCAGAAGATGATACTTGCTAGGTTTGCAGTTCAGAGGACAGGGATCCTGGGAGCAGGCTGGGGGATATATATAGCTCAGCACTTTATATGGTCATAATGTAAGAGCCTTTGCCTCTCCCAGGCCCTCATCCCACCCACCTGTCTGCCCCTGACATGCCTTTAATGTATTGCGTGCAGGGTGAGTTTGTTGTCTCTGCTGTGAAGGTCTCCATGGCTGCTGCTGTACAATCCAGTTCTCTCTGAGAAAGGCTCAGCTCTGAATTACAGGCTGAAACCTCAGTATTTCCAAAGCAATGACCATCCTGTTCCTGTAACTCAGCTTCGCAAATTAACCTCAAAGCCAGAGTAAAAAGAGGAGTTGCCACAGATGAAACAAGAGAAGCCTTTCGGGGGGGAGGAAAGATAGGAGAAATGTTAAAAAAGGCAACTTTGCATGAAAGACAAGGTGATTTTATCTGATTTTACTTCTAAAACGAACCAAGGATAAGCAAGGTTTAGCTTTAGCATGGCAATTGAGTTGTATGGCTTGGAAAGAGAACTCGAGAACTGAAACATCAGCATGCACAGGAGAGTGGAGTTGTGTGTGTAATGTGGATCAGATGTCTGTCATCTTCTGTGCAGGGCTGTATAGATGACAGGCAGCAAGGAGGGTATTTAGCTTGTTCAAAGGACCCGCATATAGATGCAGGGAAGATATTCCTTATAAGGAAAAGTATGCAGACTATTTGGAAATAGCTCGCCTGGGATGAAGGCAGGAGAAATGCTGCTAGATTCCCATTCTGAAATTAAAGATCTTCCCAACCAATCCCAACGCTGGCAAACAGCATTTCTTTGCTGGAAAACAGCGTTTGGAAGCTAGTTGAGGGCAATTTTACTCGCAGTCAGCCCTCGGGCAGAGGGTAGGCAAGTGTGTGGCATGTTTTCATCAAGCTAAATGCTGTATTTAATGCTACCTACAGAGTATGTTTGACACTTGAAGGACGTCTTTCTTTTTCGGTGATGTGGAGTTATCTTTGGGGCAGTGCAATTGACCCAGTATTTGCCCTACTAGTTTGGATAGTTCCAAGCCTGAGGAAAAAGAGAGAGAGGAGGGAGTGCTGGCTCCCGGGGGTGGCCTCGCCTTACTCCGAGGAGTGAGGAAACCTCACCTCGCCGCTATTACTCATCCCGCGGAAACCACCTCACCTGGGAGGGAGGCAGCCGCAGCTTCCTCTCTCCTCCCCGCGTCTCGGCAGCCAGGCCGGGTGCGGGAGCCGCTGCGGGGGCAGCCGAGTCGGTGTCATTGGATGACGCTGGTACCGGGAGGGGGGGGTCCCGGGCCGGCTTGCGGGAGTGTGTGCTCGCCTCGCCGCCAGGGGGCGCTGCCGCGCCGAGCGCTCCCACCTGGGCCCCGCTGCCGAGCCCTCTGCAGAGCCCCCTCCCGGCCGGCTCCGGCCTCTGCCTCCGTGCCCGCCCCGGCGGTGCGCGGCGCCGCTCCCACCTCGGTGCAGGCAGCCTCGGTGCGGGCAGCCCCGCCCTAGTGCGCGGGGGGACTTCCGGGGCTGGGGCCGGCGCGGGGAGCTGCGGCGGAGCGGGCGAGCGGCGGGTATGGCGGCAATAAGCTCGTTAGAGGCCGTACGGAGGAAGATCCGCAGCCTGCAGGAGCAGGCGGACGCCGCCGAGGAGCGGGCGGGCCGGCTGCAGCGGGAGGTGGACCAGGAACGGGCTCTGCGGGAGGAGGTAGGGCCGCCCGCTCGGCCCCGGCTCGGCCTGGCTGGGCTTGGGGGGGCCGCAGACCGGTGGGAGCGGGAGTTGCGGGGGGGATTTCGTGCAGGGGGGCGGGCGCAGGTGCCCGCAGGTGAAGCTGGGTCACTGCGCGCTCTGCACCTCGGCTCGGTAGCCGGGGCGATGCGAGGGGCAGTCGCAAAACGCTGAGCTGGAATGAGGTTTAATTTAGCGGCGTGTTTTGGGGTGCTTTGTATTAATAGGTTCTGCTTATCTGCTTCTCCCATCCAAAGAAGTTCAGCTGGGGGAAGTCAGCATGCTGGCGGTTAAAGAAGTTAGGTGCTTGTGACTGAACGTGAGTGAGATAACCACATCCGAGTACTTCCAGTACCTGAAAACACCGCAGAAATGCGATCACATGGCCCCTGCCACTGTGCAGCTGCGCTGTGTTTACTGCCTCAAACCCCGGGCTAGAAGGGGTAGCAGCAATGGGCATGGTTTTGGGCAGAGGAGAGATAAGGTGTGAGCAGCACAGACTCATGTAGCAGGGAGATGTAGCTGTGAGTGGCACTGATAAGGGTGTTTGGATTTCCAGTGACCTCGTGGAACTCCAGCAGCTGTAACTCAGTGTTTCCTACTATAAAATTTATAGTGGCCTTTGCAGTGGCTTCAATGTTTTCACTGGTTATGTGAAAGTGATGCAAAAGAACAGATTTCTTACTCATCTGGTTTATTAACAAAGGAAAAAATGGTGATTCCTGCATTTCCTTACAATGTGGGGATTTGTGCACATTCTGGGCAGCAAGTTCAGAGGAAGAACTTTCAGATTACTTGCAGGTGATCTTCCCAAGAAGCAAAACATGGCTCCTATGCTTGTGTAACTGCTGCATTCTTGCAGATCACTTCATGTATCCATTTTTTTTTTTGTCAGCAAGGGATGATGTCTCAGGCATTAACTTGTTTCATAAGATTTTTTTGTCTTTTAAAAAAAATCTGTACTCCCTTTCTAAACTTTGTGTAGTAAATGGACACAAATTTTCCTGCTTTTAGTAACTTGTATCATCCTAAACAATATACTGTGGAATCCCTGTGCAAATGAGAAGTTTTCCTCTTCCCTTTTGAGGCAGAAGGAATAGTTTTGGAGAGGTGATTACAGCTTGCAAGTGAAGTATTCCCTTCAAAGTTCAGTCACATCGCTGTAAGGCTGAGGATCCTTTGTCCCTTCCCTTGCTGGTTTATCCAGACAGTGTGGAATTCTGCAGAGTCCATTTAAATCACTGTTATTTGGAATGGTCAGTGCTGAATAAAGACAGAAAACTGAACTCCTGGGCCCATATAGACCACTCCTGTTATGTTTTCTTCTTGTCCCATGCTTGCTGGGGGGGAACTTTGAGAACACTGCAGCAAGCAAGCTGAGGTGTGAATCTGACCCTTCACTGAGTGCAGTGCCGTACACGTATAGCATGTGACCAGCTAGGGTGTTTTTTCTTCCTGTGCAAGGTACAGACACAAAAAAACACAATGAACAAGCTAAAGCTGTGGCCAAAACAGATCCCAGCTTCCAGGTTGTGATTGTGAAACCAGATTGTTAAAGTTGTTGAAGACTGTGACTAGCAGCCATTGCCTTAACAAAGAACCTCTTCTGGTTTGGATGCGTGCATCTCAAGGGGCTCCTGGTAATCCCATTTTCAGCATGCATTTTTCTTCCTCCTTTTGGAAGCCACAATCTCTCTTACAATAGTAATAACACCCAAAGGTAGCTTACCCATGCCCCTGCTCATGGTAAAAATATGTGGTGTGGAGTGTTATGGTAAAAATGTAGGTTACGTTTGTCTGCTGGCTGTGGGAGTGCCCCTCAGTGTCACTGGGGTTTTTCCTTCCTTCCTTCCTTACCAAATAAGGACAGAAGTCCTGCTCTTCAGAACAGTAATTTGGGCCATATAAGGCTGGTTGGTAAACCCTTATTGAGTTGCTGAACCAGGAAATGAAAACTTGAACTTTAGTCAGGCTCTGTTTTCTAAGCTTATAGTATCCTCTTATCATGATGAGGAGTCTCAACGTGATAATTATTAACTTGGAATATTACATATCTCCCAAGGGTAACATCCATGAAAAGTGGTTTTCTTTCTCAAATCAGAAAGTTCAGATTCTTGCTGTTCAAAGCCAAAAGTCTGAAAAATACAGGTTTGGAGCACTGCTTGATGATACAGCTGAGGGTTTTCTATTTGGAATACTGGCTATCTGTAAGGATGAAGTATCTTCAGCTGCTTCACTGACAATACTCATTAATGTTCAAATAGAAATTTGCTTCCCTGTTTGTGTTGCTTCCAATCAATTGAGTGGGACAATGTCACTGTTGTCGGAGGTGGTTGTATGAGCCTGGTGTGTAAGTTGTTCTTTTGTTGTGTACAAGGAAGTTTTATCTGTGGCCACTCTATCCAGCTGCCTGTGGCTAGTAAAAGCAGCAAATAACAGTTCCTGAATTTTAAAATCAAATAAAAAGTACAAAGCTGGTATTTTTAGTATCTGCTGCTGACAGAGGGTTAGTTTCTTCCCTGCCCCTCCAGTTAGACATGCTAGGAAATTCAGATGTACATTTCCTCATGTACAGCAGGACTGTTTTTGTTACTAATTAAGAGTAACTGTTATTATTGGGGTGAAAATTCCATTTCTACATGCATTTTGCACTTAATATCCTTTTGAAAGAAATCAAGTTTAATAATGAAGCTGCTGTGAGAAGGCCATTATAAAACTTACTCTGCAACTCAAGTAAAGGCAGGTTTGAGAAGGTCAGATGTAAAAGCTTGTGAGAGGCAGGGGAGTTGCAAGTGTTACACAGAAGGTGAAGTGAACAGGTAAAGCAAAATAATCCGTTGGAAATTTGAGGATGGCAGTGTGGGAAAGGGAGGGAAATAGATGTCTTATGGGATTGTTGTCTGTGCCAGGGCCCTTCCAAGAAGTAGCCTCTGCTGGTGCTGCCTTTGCCAGTGCTTGTACAGCTTACCTGGGTACAAAACTTGGGGGTATTTGGGGCAGTCCTTGAATTTTCTCATGTTCTCTCTGTGTCAGCTGTCTCATTTCAAATGCTGATCTAGGTTTGTATTTGCATGTTGACACAGAACCCTTCATATGGAACTCTGAGGACAGTTCTTATCAAAATATGGCAAAAGCAAATAAAGGATTTGGGCTAACAGAGAAGAATGGAGTAAAAAAAAAAAAAGAGGGGAGGGGGGAGACTATAATGCAAATACAATATCAGATGTATTTGCAACAACAATATGTAGTTGTTCCACTGCAGTTCTTTCTAGTGCAAACTGTACAGTCCTAGGTGCCCTGCATTTGAAGGAAGCATTAATCACTTTTTTTTCTCCATTAAGCAATTCCCTCACAATTCAGTGAGGCCACGTCCATCTCTGCCCGTGGGCTTCTTAGCAGCTGAAGCCAAGGAATCACTGAACTGCTGTTAAATGGCACTGGCAGGTAGCTGGGATAACAGGAGGTGATGTGGTGGTGCCTTCTTAGGAAATAATTTCCATTCTCCCTGTGCTTAGGCTGAGAGTGAAGTGGCTTCTCTGAACAGACGCATCCAGCTGGTTGAGGAGGAGCTGGACCGGGCTCAGGAGCGCCTGGCTACTGCCTTGCAGAAGCTGGAGGAGGCTGAGAAGGCTGCAGATGAGAGTGAAAGGTGGGTGTGGCCCCTCTGGAATGGATCATTACCCTGTGACAAAGATGATAATTGCCAGGGTGGGTAAGGGAAATAAATTAAACCACTCCTATGTCTCTGAATGTGTGTAATCCACTCTGCCTACCTGGCTTCAGTTACAGCTTATCTGTAGGAATGACCAAAATCTGCAGGCTTTAATTCTCTTTTTTTTGTGTCTGTCTCAGTTGTAGAGATAAGATTTAAACAGGGGTTGGCCTTCTGATGTATCTGTGAGGGTGACAGGGCACTGGCTGCCCAGGGAGGTTGTGGAGTCTCCCTCTCTGGAGACATTCCAACCCCACCTGGATGCATTCCTGGGTGACCTCATCTAGGTGATCCTGCTCAGGCAGGGGGGTTGGACTAGATGATCTTTCCAGGTCCCTTCCAACCCCTGACATTCTTTGGTTCTAGGGCCCAGCCCAGAGTTCTCTGGATGACAACTTTTTGAGGTTGATGTGTGCTCTGGTGCTGTTGGGTGATTCTTGATTTCAATGTGACTAGAAAAATTCTCACTGGAGAATAATAGTGAAGAAAAGGCTTTGATTGCTCTGTTGGTATTTGGTGAGCAAAGGAGAGAGAGCATGGTAGCTCCTGGGGTTTCCAGAAGTACTCAGTGTAAGTTGGGAACTTGAAGACTTGTGGCTCTGGAATATCTTCTCTTTTACTTCTACAGATATTTTATATCTGTGCTGGTGCCTTTCATTGGTAAAGAATCTGTATATCTGTGTTCTGCATATTTATTTCTGCCTTGTTCATGATTCAATATGTTGAAAAGAGAAACACCTGAGAGTTGCAGTGCATCATGAGGCAGTTGAGAGAATTCGGCTCAAATGTGCACAGAAGGGGCAATACACAATGTTTCTTGTTATGAAGGAGTTAAATTTAGTGTGTGCAGAGCACAGAGAGCTTCAGTGCTCTAGGGCTGTGAGGAGGCAAACTGCAGGGGAATCTGGCCCATAAACATAATGCCTGTTAGTCAGAGGGATTGTAACATGCTGTGTCACAATGAGTGTGAGAGTAGAGATGACTTGAGTCACGCCATTAGGTCTTTAGAAGCAAGACTCTTCATTTACCTTTCTTTAAGATCAAGTTTCCTTCATTTTTAAGTAGTGCAGATGAACTGTAGTAAATGCTAAACAAATGACATTTTCCTTCTTCCTGAGATACACTTCTTTCCTTTGAAGTGTGAACACACAGGACTGGATCTATGGTGTGAAGAATCAAGTATCTGACATGCTTCCTCCACCTTAATATACCTGTCTGGGGTTGTACTGCAGGAGCAGCACAGGTGGAGATAAACTGGCAAGCCCTGAACCTGGCATTTCCTGTTTTTCGTGTCTTTCAGAGGAATGAAGGTCATTGAAAACAGAGCTCAGAAGGATGAAGAGAAGATGGAAATCCAAGAGATCCAGCTTAAAGAGGCCAAGCACATTGCTGAAGAGGCTGACCGCAAGTATGAAGAGGTCAGTTGTTGAAGGCAGGTCCTCTTGTTTCTGAAGCCCTTTGGGTTGTGCCTGGCATCTGCAATTTGCTTTTCCTTCCCCTGGTAGGTGGCTCGTAAGCTCGTGATCATCGAGAGCGACCTGGAGAGGGCCGAGGAGCGCGCTGAGCTCTCAGAAAGGTACATGTTCCACTGCCCCTGGTGCTACAGGACAGCTGTTAACAGCATGAACCATTGGCAGTCCACTCCACGTCCAGCTCAGAGCTCTTGTACTCTAACAATTGAAGTTATCTGGTCAATGCCAAAGTCAACGTGTTCATAGCCGTGTGTGTGCGCGTGTGTTTGTCACTGCATGCTGGACCTGCACACTGATTTTGTGAATGGCTTTTGTGCATTTCATGTGTTTACTAACAGCCAAGTCCGACAGCTGGAAGAACAGTTAAGAATAATGGATCAAACCTTGAAAGCATTAATGGCTGCAGAGGATAAGGTACTGACACTAATAAACAGTTTTTAGGTTTCATTGCAACCTGTCTTTCAGCTTCCATAGCAGCCTAGCTCACTCAAATAGTCCTCACTGCGCTCTTTACGCTCTTTGCATCTTGCTTTGGTGGTTTTCTTTGGTCTTTTTGTTTGTTTGTTTATTCATTTTTACCTTTAAAACTGATCTCTCGTGCAGCCAAAAAGAAGCTGAACTGTCTCACGTGTAAAGGCTCTGTGATTATCTGTGTGCAAGTCGAGGGCTGTAGATCATTTCTGTCTAGTCGTCGTCTTAACGTGCCCTTGAAATTAAACTTTGCACCATAAAGAGTTGCTTTCAGTCTGTGATGGATTCAGCTGCTTTTGAGGCTGTTCTTTTGCTCTGTAATTGGTTTCATTTTTCTCTATCTTTTCCCCCTGTTTTCTTCTGTTTCTTTTGCTTGACTGAATCTTCCATCTGCCCCTTTCCTGCCTTCCTTCCAAAATAACAGCAAATGTGCTGAACTTGAAGAGGAGTTGAAAACTGTGACCAACAACCTGAAGTCGCTGGAGGCTCAGGCTGAGAAGGTAGGCTAGAGACTTATGTGGGAACGTGTCCCTTGTGTTGTCATCTGGATAGGCCTGTGGGATTTTCTTACATGCTTATCACTTGGCAGTATATCCACAAGGCCACTGTCAGTAGCAGCGTTTGGACTGACTGCTCAATTCATGGCTGGCTCTTCTGGCTAGTGCCATAGGTCAGTACTGTCTGACTGCCTGTTAAGTAGGCTGACAGGATTAAAGAGTATTTACAGGATGTCCAGCAAAGTGGCACCTGTGTGCTGACATTGATTTTCTACAACTGCTGCTCCTCACTAATTTCTACTCAAACTGTAGAGCACTGGAATGTAACACAAGGGAAGTTTGGCTCTTGTAATAAACTGTGTACTGCCACAGTCTGGTAAGCAGAATTAATTTAGTTATACCTGTATTAATTTCTTGGTTAAGGCTGATCTATTAGAAGAGATTCTCAAGTTTGAGGTAGATATATCTTGTGTATATTTAGAACACCTGGTCTAATATCAGTGATCCTCTTTCTAATTACAGTACTCGCAGAAAGAGGACAAATACGAAGAGGAGATTAAAGTCCTGACTGACAAACTGAAGGAGGTAAAACTAGAGCTGCTCTTTACAAGAGATACTCCAGTGCAACTTTGACTCTTTTAATGTAAAAGCTAATGCCTAAAGGATGAACACGTCCTTTTGGAGACAGCTGAATGTTAAATCTCTCTCCTAAAACTTAGTATCACCTTATTTGCCTCCTGACATTGTATTTTTTACTCTCTGGAATTGCTGCTCCTCTATTTGCAAGTACTGTGTATGTGTTTCCTAGTCTGTGTTTATCTCCACTTCAGGCTGAGACCCGTGCTGAGTTTGCTGAGAGGTCAGTAACCAAGCTGGAGAAGAGCATTGATGACCTAGAAGGTATGTGGCTTTGTTTGTCTCACTTACTACAGAAATACAAATCTTTCAGTCTCATGTTGCTGAGGGTTTTTTTTTCAATTCTACTCACCTAACTTGTATAAATTAGTCTTCCTAAAGAGTGAAATAGGCAAAATATTTTCTGACTGAAATATATTGATAACTTGGATGCTTCAAGTGTTTTGCTCTTGCCTGTTTCCTTTTCTCTCATGTTCTCAAGACTCCTTTCATTTTTTTTTCTTGCTTTATACTCTTCTACTTGGAAATGTATATAATTGTACAAGGTAAATTATGAGATGAAAAGTATTAATATTATCTTGCTAAAAAGCTGATGAAGAGCTGTCTTACATTTGTAATAATTAGAAATGCAGCAAGTTAACCTAACTTATCACTGTGGCAAGTGTGGGTCAGGGCAGGCATTTAGTGACATAGGCCAGTTGCTGTTTTTCAGTGAGGATTGTATCCATAATCAGGGAGACAAGCTTCTCTACCCTCAGTTTCTTTTAAGGTGTGTAATAAAGTAGTAGAATGTGCTTCCCTCCTCTGGAGAGAATAATTCAGCCAGGGCTTTGTAATTAAAAGTTCAGTATTTGGATGTATTACAGTAAGCCTAGGCTTCTAGGAAGCTTGATTGCTGGGCATGGGAGGGTGACTTCTGCATAAAGGCTGTGAAGTGTCTAGGTTGCTGCTGAAAAGCCATGGTGACTGACTCAGGAAGGAAGCAGAGAAGAAAGATAAGTGTTTGGAAGGAACAAAAACAGCTGTAAGAAACCAAGTTTCTGACATCACACAAACCAGAGTGACTTTATAAAAATCAAGTTGTAGGGTATAAATGGTGGCATCTTCCACGAGCCCCGTTGGTTGGGTTTTTTAATCTTTTCATCCTTAGCTCCTCTCTGCACTCCTACCGTGTGCTGAAACAGAAATCCCCGGCAGCAAAACATGGGGTTTGCTTCCCTTTGTGCACCTTCTGTCTTTCCTCTCCTCACCGTCCTTGGTTGCCCCCCGGGGTAGCGCAGGGAACGAACTGGTTGCATCAAGCTCTTCACTGTGGATTTTTCTTTTGATTTCTTCTTCTTTGTGCCTGTTGTTTTGTCTGTCGCAACCCTTGTCGCCTCCCGCCCTTCCCCTTCCCTCCGGCTGCTGGATGGCACCTCACGCCGCCCCCTCCTCCCGCCTTCACGCTCCCCTCCTTCCCACCTCGCCTGGGGGGCCGCTAGATGAGCTGTACGCTCAGAAACTGAAGTACAAAGCCATCAGTGAGGAGCTGGACCACGCTCTCAACGACATGACCTCCATGTAAATGTCCTGCCCGCTCGTGCCCGCACCCGCTTCCCCGCCCTCACTGATCGCGCGGCCTTGCGACCTCCCCCGCCCTCCTCGCGCCCCCCTTAGCCACACTAGGCCTACAAAACACCATGAACTTTGCCGTGCAGAGTGTGGGTGAGTGTCGTGCTGGCCTGGAAATGCTCATGGTGCTTTTGTAAGTGACCTGCAGTGACCTGCTGCTCGGGATTTGGTGCATCCCGGGCCCGCCCTTTGGAGCTCTGTGTGTGTCCCCTCGGGCCTGCTGGGCCCTTTGCTTCAGCTGCCTCTGCTGCAGTCAGAGGGTGTCCTGCTGCTGCCTCATGTTCCCTCTGCTCAGAGGAATTTAGATGGAGCCGTGTTAATGACACGTGGGAAGTGTTAATCCACATTTCCTTAACTGCTTGGAAAATTCCAGCAGCTGCAAGCATGGAAATTGGTAATATTTCAATTTGAAACAACAAATTCCCTAAATGAAATTGAAATTTCGTTGAATTCCCCGTTGAAGAGATCAAATTTGTAATGTATTCAATTTGTACTCGAAATCAAATGCTATGAAATTAAGTCATAAAGTTGTTAAATGACAATTTTAAGATTTAAATTCCTAATGTAATAAATGTCATATTTCATTTGAAATTAGGGATTTATTTTACTAAATTTGTCATTTAATAAATTAGATTACAAATTTAACATTAACTTAGAAATTCCAGATGGATTACATTTGTAATTTTAAATTACATATGGTGCGATTTAATTTTGTAATTTAAATATTAATATTGAATTCTAAATCACAATCTTAATATTATGATTTGAATATTGACTTTCAAATTCGAAATGTACTAAACGAAATTACAAATTTTAACTTCCAAATGACAAATGTAATAAATGAAACAACAAGTCTAATACTTCCTGAAGTGACAGAGTATTTTCAATACCTTGTAACTCAGGAAAAATGACAATTCAAACGTGAGGTGCTTCTACCTGGTTTGTGAAGCTGAGGAGCTGTGGGGTGCTCTGGCTGTCCCAGCTTTCCTCTGCAAGCTCTTCCAGCAAGGCACAGGTTGTGCTGGGAGCTTGGGGTGCATCCTGCATGTTTTACATGGTTGTTCACTGCTTGCTCTTGATGCCTGGTCATGACTTCCCTTCCTCTCTGCCAGCTTGCAGCAGGAAAATAACCTTGGCACTTGGCACGCTTTGATTTTTATTGTTCTCCAAGTTCCCCTCTGTGTGTGCTTTTACTCAGTGAGCAAATGGAGTTCTTTTTCCTTCTTTGTGGACTGGGATTGCAATATTTCTTCAATTGGGGATATTTCTAAATGGAAAAGAGCCTTGCAAATAATACCCTGGTGGCACAGGAGTGTGTTCCAGCCCGGGCATGGTGTGGTGCTTCTCTGCTGCTCTCATGGCATGCTGGGTTCTGCTGAGATCTTGCTGCTTTTTGTTTTGTTGGAAGGCTTTACTGCACCTTTATTCCCTGCCTTATCTCACTTTTTCTTTTCATGCAGATAATTTTCTTTGCTTCACTTCTCCAAAGACATCTTCATTGGGTTGGATAAAACATCTTTCCAAGCTTTGGATGTTTCATGGGTTCATTGTCCTGTCTTCTAGCTTAGTTCACTCTCTTCCTCTAGCACCTGTCTGGATCATGCTCTGTTTGTGCTCTGCTGTACAGAAACTCCACATCTCTCAGTGTAAAATAAACATCCCAGCTGTATCCCTTTTGCTATTCCTTTGCTTTTTATTTATTGAAAGAATTATTTCAGTTACTAATAAAAATTGCTTCTTTGGCCATTAGGTATTTCAATATTCCTGATGTTTCCATTTCTTCTGTACACACTTTTACCTGTATGTTGATAATGCAAAGCTCCTGAGAGCAAGCAGTCTAGGGGATGAGAATGCAACTTCTGGTAGTTTGAGGTCAAAATTACCCAGTCCTCCTCAAAATCTGATGCAGCTGAAATGACAAACAGATAAAACAGGGTTTGTTTTTTCAGTTATTTTTAGTCCAGAGTCTGCAAGGACAGCACTGCCTTGGGCTTTCTTGGTCCTGGGAGCATGGCTGAGGGAGCAGAGAAGTCCTGAATACTAGATTTTTTCACTTGAAAATCTGAATTGTCTTCTAGCTTGATGCTGGAAACTGACTGTTGATCATGTGTTTGTTCATTAACTGAAATGCTTGATGGAGATTTAAAGTGGCAACATACAAAAAATACATTTTTTTTTCCAAAAATAGTCCATTAAATATCTCTGTAAAATGTTTTCCCCTCTTTCACACCTCCGTTACTCAGCAGAGATGTTGCTTGCTAACTTTTGGGTTTTCTTCACATTATTCTTCTCTTGAGTGGCATGATAGGATTTAAAGTTCAGGAGGGGAGGTTTCAGTAGCTTTCCACTCAGATGCTTAGCTCAGACTTGTGAGTTTGAATTTCAGACTCAAGGAAATGTTTCAGAACTGCAGCAGAACTCCTCATCACACTAAGAATGAAGTGATTCTGCTGCAAAGTGGAAAGCACCAATTTCAGGTCTGGAAGCTTCAGCATCAGATTTCAGCTGACTGGGCAGTACTTAGGTAAATTCTGACCCCTTGGGTTTTTCCTGTTATTTACAACTAGAATTTTATTTTCATTCCCTTTCCTCACAATGAAATATTTTTGCCATTTCACATTCAGATGAATCAGTTTAAACTGGATTGACTTCTCCTTGTGCTTACAACTTTCAATATTGCTGAAGCTCTTGAGTCACTGCAGCTAAATAAACTCACTATAGCATAGCTGACTGTAGAATAATCTAAATGAAGCTTTCTTGTTTAAGATTATACATCAATGCAGTCTAGGCTAGTGTTCCAAGGAAGGCTTGCAAATGGAGGTGTCATCTTCCCCCCTGCCATGGTGACTTTGTCTTCTCCCTGCTTTTTGATCCCATGATGTGTGTCCCAGTGTTACTAGCTGTGGGGAGAAGCCCAAGCACAGGATGTGTAGCAGCAGCCACACTTTGCCCTGGTGATAAAGTCCAATACCTTACTGCTCATCAGTGGAGACAGACAGTGTATGAACTCACCCTATAGTGCAACTGGCAAGTAAAATGTTTAGTGTGAAGGTTAACCAAGCATCAGGGCAGGAGCATTTGTAAATTGACTGCAACTAAAGTTGTCAGCTTCATAAATGCAAGAGTTAGGAGTGATAAGCTCCCTTCCAGTGTCTGAAGGGAGCTGCTCCAAAACCTGGAGGGGCTGTTTCCAAAGGCCTGGAGTGAAAGGCCAAGGGGCAATGGTTTGAAATGAGAAAGGAGCAGACTGAGGTGAGAATTAAGAAGTTCTTTCCCAGCAGAGGGGTGGCCACTGGCACAGGGTGCCCAGGGAGGTGGTTGGGGCCCCATCCCTGGAGACATCCCAG
>JAOEGS010018500.1:0-10892 GCA_025447755.1 Corythornis vintsioides | reverse complement strand
CCTGGAGACATCCCAGGTGGGCTTGAGGAGGCTCTGAGCACCCTGCTCTAGCTGAGATGTCCCTGCTCTCAGCAGGGGCTGGATGGATGAGCTCTGGAGGCCCCTTCCAACCCAGCCATTGCCAGGATCCTGTGATGTGGTCAGCTGTCACTTGGCAACTGAACCACAGTCATTTGTGCTATAGCAACTCCAGCCCTTAGTCTGCTGTGTGTTTTGGTTTGTTGTTTTGCCCCTCAATCCCTTGCAATATTGTTTCTTAAGAGAAGAAGAAAAAACCCAAATCTAATGTAGAAACCTGGTCATTTTATCACAGTAATTTTGAATACAGGTCAGTATTTATGTCTTCCCTTTTACTTCAAACTATGTTGTCAAGTTCGAATAACAACTAAATACAGTTTGTCAAACAAAGTGAGATTTTAATTGCTTTGAGATTTTGGAGGTTTTTTTCCACATCTGTATGACATTACCCTGATAAGACACACAAGACCCAAACTGTTCCTGGTCCAGCATCAGAGCTCTGAAGTGTGCCATGGTTTTACAGAGCTGTTTGAGTTGGGCTGGAGGGGGAGCTGTGAGGAGCTGCTGCTCCCCACACAAGTATTGTTCTACAGAGCACTCCACTGCACAGCTTTGCCATTGCTGCTCCAGTGCCTGCAGGGGGAGAGGATTCCTGTGGAATCTTTTAGGAAGCTTGTGGAAAGACATAACAGTCATTCCCTCTGAGGGAGGAATCTGGAATCCAGAGGTCAGGAATGCAGTTTGAATCTAGACTATTGAAAAGAACATGGACAATTGGAGACAAGCCATCCAAAACCATCATGGAACACCCTTTCACTCTCCAGAACAACTGCAGTGTAACAACATAGCTGTTCTTTGTGCATGACAGTCATCCTCTCCACTGGCTGTATTCAAGCAACACAGGTTGTCATGCTTTTGTTTCATTTTCACTGTATATTTTGGTTTCTTTTCTTAGGAAGCACCACTGGAAAACTTAAAGGATCAAAGTGTGTTGATAGCAGTAAATAGTACCAAAATAGTACCCTACCAAAAAGATCAGTTTTTAGACTGCCTAGGCAAGGAGGATGGGCTGAGTCAGCCCTAGTGCTAGTTGGCTACCAGCATGTCTCCTGCCTTTACTTACTCTGGTGATGATGCAGTTGCTTTTCCTCTACTAACAGATAAGGTTCCACCACATCTGCAGGAGTTTACAAAGAACACTTGGCACTTACAAACCAAATCCTGCACACACTGTACAGAAAGATTAAAGCAGGACTTGGTTCTTCTAGGAGTAGAGCAGCAGGTCAGTTTGTATCCTCCCCCACCTCACAGCTGTTCACCACCACAGGAGTAGTAGCCAGTTCTTCAGAGGTAGTAGGAGCTGCTCCTTGGAGTAGCTATTCATAGACTCCTAGAAACAAAGGTAAACTGTTTCTCTGTATGTTACTGAACTGTCTGTGGTGTGACCAGTTTCTTTATTAACTCTTAACTGTTTTCTCTGTCTAATCTGTCTTCATTCTGCCTTTTTTTTTCTCCTTCTTACCTGCTTGCTGCCTGTACAGACCAACTCTACCAGCAACTTGAGCAAAACAGTCGCCTCACTAATGAGCTAAAGCTGGCTTTGAATGAGGATTAAACTCTAGTGTGACTATACTGTTAACTTGCTTAGAAATTACTACTATCACATTTCCTTAAGAATGAATCAGTAAATGAAGAAGTGAGCAAGAAATCTAGAAATGGATTTTTTTTTTCTCCTTCAGGATGTTGTTTTTGTGGTAAATTAATGGATTAAATTCTCAGTTTCCATTCAGAAAATATGAAAATGCTTCTTCTGGGTGAGGCTTTTCATGATCTGTATGCACACCTACTTTGGAGCAGCAGTAAGCTCTTTGGTTGTGCAGCAGCTCCTTTCTACCTTAGTAAACAGCTACAGCAGTGTCCAAAAAACCAACAGCCTGCCTTGTAGAGGGACACTGAGTTTACTGACATCATGAATTGGCTCTGAGATTCTTACTAGAACACATACAAGAGAAGAATTTGTATTTCCACATCCCAAAAAGACCCTTACAGACATTTGTTATCTGGAGGCTGTAATGCAATCATTTGGCATTACTCTGAATTGAGCTTGTATCTGACTTAAGCAACAACAACCAAACAAAAACACACACACACACACACACACACACACACACACACACACACACACACACACACACAAAAACCCCAACAAAAAATAGGAATGGGAGCTCCAGCTGTAAATACCTGGTCAGTTTAAAGGTATGCTTGTGTTAGGATGAGATGACTACTACTGGACTCTGGTAGGATGCAGCTCTAGAGTATTGTTCTCTTTTTATTGTATCAAGAAGTGTGTTAAATGACTGTCCCAGCAAAGTGTGCATGCAACATAAAGCTACTAACTTCCAGATTGCTTTCTAGAAGAAACAAATGATCTGAAAGATCACTTCACTGAAGAAGAGATTTCATTTTTCTGTTCTTTGCAAGTCCTGACTTCTGTGAAACTTCAAGTGCAGATCTGCAAAGAACATCATTTTCTTTATTGGACTACTTCTAAAAAAATAAATAAATGATTTGAACAAGCCATTCACTACCCCACATTCTAGAAGCAAAAGACCTTCTAGAAGGTGTAAGAATTGTTTCTGTTGACAGTGCATTTTCTTCACAAATGCAGCTCCCAACAGCTGTAGCCCTGCACTACCTGCTGTTTGCTGCAGTGGTGTTGTCTGGGTGACACTGGTATTTATGAGCATGCACATTTCTTAACTCTCTAAACCCTCACTGCATGCCCTCATGTTCTGAGAATCAGTGCCTCCCAAGAACTGCTATTCACATTGTCATTTTCTAATCCCACAACAGAGAAAGTGGCACATGCCAAAGAAGAAAACCTTAGTATGCATCAGATGCTGGATCAAACTTTACTGGAGTTAAACAACATGTGAAAGCCTTCTTAGCAGCAACCACTTTGTTTGTTTTATTCTTTTTCTACACCTGCTTGCCATGAAACCCCATGAAATTTGTTTTTATTTTAGTTTCACCACAATCACAGGAACATCTGCTGAGTTATCAGGTGGGGGGGGTCAGGGAAACATCACCAACTGGGCAAGCCATATGCGGGTTCAGCTCTAGTGCTTTGTGGTTTAAATGTGCCATTTCCCAACCAAAATGTTACCTACACTCTGTAGAGAGTTCAGCAATTCACTCTGCAGGCTCTTCTGAAGATTCCTGGCTGTGGCAGAAAGTTTCCCACCTCGGGTGCCAACTCCAGTTGTGCCCAAGAGCAGTGATTTCTGGGCGAGACAGAACAAGGTGGAAATGGTGCTATTTTGAACAAAAGGTTCTGCTCAAGTCTTTTGTTTGATATCAGACAAGTCAGGATTGTCCAGCATGGTAATTTATTTTTATCAGATTTTTATGATCTGGGAGGATTTGGACTTTCTGTGCCTTCTAATTCAGTAAAATGAAGGTCTGCAAGTGACAAAGTGAAGGCTCCTGGAGGTTAAATTGTGTTCTTGCAACTCAGTACAGAAGTGTAGGTCAGCATTTCACCCTGAGTATTTGTTCAGTTGTACTTTTCTTGTTGAAATATCATCCAATAAATTCAGGAGAAATCAAATTGGGAAGAGATTGTTTTAAAAAAGTTGGTATGGATTTGGGGGAGGGATTTCTAAACTGTTATTTGCCTCACTTTTTTTGTTTGTTTGCCCACACTTTTCTTTGAGCAGTTTTAAAAGTTACCTGTATGTAAACATTGTATAATGATATGGAATAAAATGCACATTTTAGGACATTTTTTAAATTCTGCTCTGCTGTGGTTTCTGTTTCACTGTGTTGGTTTTCTGTTTCCCCCTGTAAACCATGTGCAGTGTCTCTCAGTGGGGCGAGGCTCTGCCTTGCTGTGTTCTGTGCTCACAGGCTGCATCATCAACCTGCAGCAGTTTGGACTGCTGTGGAGCTGCAGCTGCTGCAGGAACCTGTCTGCATCACTTTAGATGAGTGCAGAATGCAGCTACCCCCCAATGGATAAGAGAACTCTGCAAAATGTCTCTTTTATTTGAATAATTACAGAGTCTGTCAATGAGCAATGTCAGGACTTCTAAAAGAATTCTTATTCCTTCTTTTTCTGTAGTATCTTGCTGAAGTTGATGCAGTCCATCCTTCTGTCAGCAGAGAGCTCAGTAGGAGACAAGTATAGATAACCTGCCAAATAATCAGAGAATCTCCATTAGAGGACCTTTAGCAAGCAACTGGACTTTCAGCAGCTGGTGTAGTGGTGAAAGGGTAAAGTAATATGTAGTAATTTCAGGTGAAATGGGAGTTAAGAGGCAAGGTGTACTGGTGGAAGTCTCTGGCTTTTTTGGTTTGTGTTCTAAAGGGGAGAATTTGGTAACATGACAAGCTTTTGCATGATTCATTGGCTGCTGCCAAGTGATACTGAATTGAAAGGGTGAGATCCTTGGCTTCATGTTTCCCTTTTCAATGCTGTTGGGAAGCAAAATACACATTACAAGGCTCTTGCAGTGCCTTAAAGTTGTGCTGGAGACTGACAGGCTGAAACTCCTCATAACAGATGTGCAGAGTGAAGTTATCCTAATCTTCCTTAGCACTAGGATGAAATGCCAGGTACTTGGGACTCTCCAAGCCCCATGCACTTGTGGCCTTGAGTATGCAGCTGGAATGAGAAGGGCTGCTTGCAGTAGGAGCTGTGCTGGGTGGTAGAGCCCAGGGTCACCCAGAAAGTTGGAAGGCTGTGATGGAAGCCAAACTGGGGAGTTTGACATGAGTCTCACACAGCTGAATGTGCTACCTGCTCCTCTGCATTGCTTTTATGGTCCCATGGTTTGGGCTTGGGTCTCAAACAATGTGTCTGAGTGAGGTCAGACTCTTGGCTGCTTAAAATTGCTTGCTTTCCAGGAGACCACAAACTGCTTTGTGGTTTGGGGAGTGAGCAAGCATGTGCAAGCCAGGAGAGAAGAATGAAGCTGAAAAGAACGTTTGTAGAATACCCTTCCCTGAAGTGCCATGTTGCAGGTGAGTCCACAAAGCTTCTTAAGAGGCAAATAAAAGCTTTCCAGTTCCAGGGAGAGCTGAAGGGAGCAGTGAACATGATGGTGAATCAAGAGTCTTTTTTTGCTGACTAGCAGCAGACACAGAAATAGGCACATGGGTGTATTTGCTGGAGCAGGAAGGTCTGTTTCTACTGTGTAGCATAAGCCACTACCTCTTCTGGATTCTTTGCATGCAGAGCCTGATCAGACAAAAGTCAGTGAAGCTGGAAAGCATTGGGTTGTAAAAAGAAATACATTTGGTTGTAAATGAATGTGAATTAATCCCATTCCAAACAAAAGGGATTTTTTTCCCCCTCTTGCAGCTACATTGCCCAAAAGGTTAACTCTACAACTCTAGTAAATTCTAGAATCCTACATCATTTATCATTCCACAAGATGTGTGTCTTGGTTTGGAGAGCCTCTCACCCTTTTCTTTAATGCAAAATCACCTTTGGCAGTTTGAAAAATACCATTACTGTGCAGCCATGCAATGTAATTTCCTTAGTTGTTTTGTGAGTTGTCCTCTCAGTTAAATGAGTAGTTCTGAGAACACCAGAACTGGCAAAACCTGCAGCCTTGCAGATTCCTGTTGTATGGTTGGTTGTAAACTTGCAATTATTTGATTTTTTTTTTTTCCAGCTAGTGAGACATTTCTGTGTCTCTTGGTCCCTGATGGGGTTTTTCTGATGTCTAATAACATGCAAGGCATGCTGCAGGGTGTGTCTTTCCTTCCATCATTGGCATGCTCTGACTCCTTATGTGCACAAAACTTGCAGAAATGTAGTTTTCTTTTTACTGTTCCATGAAGTCAAAACTAGTTGGGCAGCTCGAGTTTGTTGGATGGGATGAGAGACAGGGAGAAGAATGACAGGAGTCCCTTGTCTTCCAGAAATGTGGTTGAAGCTGCAGCCTGCACCTACAGAGCACTGCCTCTGAGAGCTGTAGCCCCTGAGTGAGAAATCTGCATCCAGGAGCATTGGGAAAATGTGGTATTTTTTCCTCAGATGTTCACTTTATTTGGGTTTTGGTTGGGTTATTTTAGTTGTTGTTTTTCAGTTTTTAAATAAACAGCAGCAGCAACAGTAAGATTAAGTGGGAATAGTAGGAAAAACATGAAGGGAGTAAAGTAGGATAATGCTTTTTATCTTCCTGGAGCTTTCTGGAAATGCACAGAGGAATAGGCCCCTTTGATAGAGGGAATCTCAGTAACTGACTTTCTTCAGTGTGTGTTGTATTATCCCCAGAGTATGGGAAATCTGTCCAAGTTTGCTTATCTTCTCTGGCTTCAGTTGTGAACCTCTCCAGTTTCCTGTAGGTCACAGCCCTCCCAGTGTGTGAGCTGCTGCTCACAGTGACAGCACCTAGTGAGCAGCTGAGATAACCCAGCTGATTTGGCACAACAGCAACAGTGGGCAGCAGAAGCAGATGGGAGTCTGAACAGCCACATGAAAACCCATTCCTTCTCATTTGTTACTGCTTGACTCATAATCCACCTCATGAGAGCACAGCAGGTAGCATTTTGGATTTGAATATTATGGCCTCTAAGAGCACCTCAGCACTGCTTTCTTCCTGTCTCTGCTGCTTTGAGGAGTGGCTGGATAAAGATTAAACAGCATCTTTTTAATGAAAAAAAAACCCAACAAAAGGGACCTCTCACCTGGTCCAACCCCCTGCAGTGAGCAGGGGAGTCCTCAACAAGAGCAGGTTACTCAGGAGCCTCTCATTTGTGTACAGCAGGTATATATGGATCCATGGGTGTGGAGGTTTGGGCTCAGGATCCTAGAAAGTGTTTTGAATGCCTTTTATTCCAAGGCCTGACTGTGATCTGCCTCACAGGATTATTCCTTTTATCAGTGGTGGTGTTATTTTTTTTTTCCCCTGAGATTGAAACAGAAATATCAAGAAGTGTCTGTGATCTGGCTCAAAGCTCCCAGCAAACACTGTTTCTTTGGATAAAAGATTAAAATTGATGCAGCTCTGCTGTCTCTACAGTAGAATTTAGAACACAGTTTTAAGAAGGTGAAACTGCAAAGCTCTGGTGAGTTGTTTTAACTTGATTAGGACACACTGGTGTTCATCTGAACATGGAGATCTGTGTGAGTTCCCAGCTTAAAAATAGAGCGTGTTCTTTACAAGGCCCACCAAGTAGGTTGCATGTTTTTCTTGACAGAAATAACTAGTTGGAGAAATAGTCTGGGAAAATGCTTCACAATCTTGGATTCTTGTTGTCTGCAGTCAGCAAGGAGGAGCCTGCCAGACTCCTTTCCACTTAATGGGGACTGCTGAGCTACTTCCTTAATTGCTTATTGTACAGACATCAACTATAAAATAGGCTAAAGGGATGAAGTCAATTGGGAAGGCTGTCCAGGAAAAAAAACCCCAACAAACTTCTTTAGAAGGTTCACTAGGTGAGAAAAGCAGCTAAAAGGGAAAAAATAGCATGGAAATGTTGCACAGAGGCTAAAGGCAAATGAATTTTCCACCTCTAAATGTAGTTAAAACTTGTCCTGCTTCTGTAGCCTCTGCTTGTGTTTTCTGCCTCTGCCACAGAGGAAAGTGGCTGGCAAAGTCCAGCTAGCAGCAACTTTTTGGTCATCCCTCATCTGGGTTTAAAGTACAATATATAGGAGTTTTTCCCTGAAAAAAAACCAAAACAAAACCCAACCCAATAAAAATCCTTTCAGTGGCACAGCAGAAGAACCTGAGTTCAATTTTTCTGTGCTAGGATTTTGTTATCCATGACCTTAACCAGGAAACAAGTCACTTAAAGAATACAACCCCCCTCCTTTTTGCTGCTTTTCAGCAGTTAGCAGGCATGGGGGTGCTTTCAGTACATTTGCCTGTAGGCATTTATTTTATTACATTTGCCTGTAGCAAGGCATTTCCTGGAGATACCAGCTGGGCATTGGTGGGGTTTGAGGATTGTGGATGCAAAAGACAGCCCCAGTGAACTGGGTGCTGAGCCCTGGGCAGAGCTCTGTGCTGAGACTTTCTGTTGGAAATGAAAAAGCACACAAACTCCTGTGTGGAAGAGAAGCAGAGACTGATGCTATTTTGAGTGGTTAAATAGTTAAATACCTGACTCCTCCCTCTGCTTCCCCAGCAGCAATGTGCTGCAGGCTTTAGGAGCACTACAGCTAACAAAAAAAAATGGGCAGGAAGGGTTTAGTCTGGATCCAGTCTTTTTTTTTTTTAATCACTTGCCATTAACAATTTGGATCTACTTAAGGAAAAACGTAAAATCCAAGTTTAAACTGAGTGCAAATCATAAAGGGGTTTGTTTTAAAGAAGGTCATTTTACCAAACCACACAAAATTTTGGCCATACACTTACACAGACTATATACAGCTAAGTCTGTTTGAGCCTTAGTGAAACAGATCCATCAGAGCAAAGCCTCAGTGCTGCAGAGCCAAGCTCTACAGAGCCTTTGCACAGGGAGAGGTTCTCTCCCAGCAAAGTCTGCAGCTCCTGTGACTGCTGGTGCTTCAGTTTCAAACCAGCTGTCCCCAGTGTGGATTGCAATGCTGTGGTTCAGTTTCTAGAGGAAAAGATTGATGTTCAAAGGTGCTTTTGGATTTCAGCAGGCTACCTCTACTATAGTGAAGGTGGGAGATTGAAGAATCCCCAGTTAAACTGCAGTAAAACCAGAAAGCTCTGAATTCTGTTTTCCCAGTTCCTCTTCTCCCTGTGTCTGTTTTGCCTTGGAAGCAACAAAGAAGAAATCTCTACAGTGTGAACAGCCAAGCTAAGTCACTTTGTTTGTTATAAACACATTATTCAGCATGAGGATTTATCTTACTTTCTATTTTATTTTCCTGTTTGAGAACTTACAAAAACACCAGCTATCCATATCAAAAAATGCATTTTTTTTTTTTACTGGCATCAGTAAGCTAATCTTGAGCAAGATTCTCTTCTGATGCATCACAACCTTGCTCACCCTCCCAGCATAGCAGTGATTTACTGGAGACAAAGGGGTGAAAAGAATCCAAGCTGAGTGGCAGACATTGAGTATGCAGGTATTAAAACTCTTTCACTGAGCAATGTTTTTCATCTTGAAGAGTAATTGTGAGGGTGTGTATGAGTGCCTGACAGACCCTGCTATACACCAGAAAGTACAGATAGCATCTACAATTTGGGAATGTGGTTTTGTTTGATTCAAGGTCAAAGAAATAAATTCTAGTATTTCCAAGTTAACCTATATTGGGTTATTCCAAGTGGCAGGAAGGAGAAACTGTCCCACATCTAGTGCTTCCTGTAGAGTTCAGTCATTCCAGACAGTCATCTTCCCTCAGCAGCCAAGTGTTTCTTATTTTCTTAGCTGTTTCCCATAGATCTGCATGCAAAGGTACAGAACAAACACCTACTTGAGCTTTCTGCAGTGATCCTACTGCAGCACAAAGCTGTGTCAATGCCATTCCCTCCATCCATGTGGAAGGGCTGGAGTAAAATTCCTTCTGACTGATGTGTCTAGCACATGCACATCTGTAGAGAGGCTCTTCTGAAATGTGCCTCAGCCATGCCCAGGGATGGAGTTTGCAGTGTGCACTCTCCTTCCCATGAGAATATGCAAGCCCAGTGCCAAAAGCCTCCACCCAAATATCTGAGATGTTCCTAATCTGATAAGAGACTTTTTCCTGTTTTCCACCAGCCCCAGCAGTTTCTCATCTCTGCTCAGTTCTCACCAAGAGGCACTTTTGGTGTCTGCAGAGTGGAGTGATGGTGTGATTGCAGCACAGGTAGGTGAGACCACACTAGAATGGGTAGCAGAGCAGTGAATGTGTGGGAAGTGGGCTGGCAACCAGCATGAGCAGTGGGAACTGCAGAGAAGCATTTGCTGGTGACCACAGCAGCAAAACCACATGCTGCAGCTTCAAATCATGTTCAGTGCAAGTCAGTGTCAGGCAGACAAGAGTTCTCACTGACATAATTCTTGACACATAGTTGATTGGACTTGTTCATTTCACCTTGAGCTTTATAACTGGGGAGAAAGGGTGGAAAGAGGTAGTTACCACCCAAAGGTGAGGAGCTTTCCCTAGAGCAAGCCAGGAAGCTTCCCTGAATGACTGCACTTCATACTTGGATCTTTGGGCAGGTGACACCTTATGGTTACTGTGTTTAAACTCTGCTTTACACCTTCTGTGCCTTGGTGCTTTGCTTTAGAGAAACATTCTGAAGAGATACACTTGAAAAAGGCAAGAGTCTGGTGCCTCTGGTGTGGGTGGTGGGTACAGGCATCCTTCTGCACTGTGTTGTACCCCTGCTTGATGGCTGGGGGGGAAGCTGGAGAGGGTGAGGGCTGCACAGCAACAGAATGCTCAGGAGAAAGGGAAAACTGTTCCCAGGGTCAAAACTCAGCAGTCATTCTGTGCTGTTTTCTACCAGAAGAGATGGAGTTGTGCTCTTTTGAGTGTGGTCCACAAGTCTGCAAGTGTGAGCTGCTGCTCAGAGGGCAGGGCTCCCAGTTGAGCTGGAGGACCACCAGTGCTGCCCAGTATGTTAACTTGTGATGGGGCCATGGACATGGCACAGCTGGGCTGCTCTCACGACCACAGTTCCTGGGTAGTGCAGGAAAGGAACATCATTTTTAACTAAGCTCCTTGAGAAACTTAACATGTTCAACATTCTGGAGCACAGTTCAGGCAGTGCATAAGCATGTTGATCTCAGGGTCTCCAGACCCACTACTTTTTACTGCTACTTCTGATCCAGGCATCTTAACACATTTAAGAATTAACCTATTTATGTATGAGAGTCCAACACAGGGCACCAAGCTGCTGAAGGGAGTGGAGATCTCCCTGCTGAGGAGAGGCTGAGAGAGCTGGGGCTCTTTAGCC
>JAOEGS010018498.1:0-11748 GCA_025447755.1 Corythornis vintsioides | reverse complement strand
AACTGAATTCCCTCCTGGCCCACTGGACTCCTCAGCTGGTTCACTGTCTTTTTCTACATGCAGCTCAAGACTGGGTTCTGTTTTGTACTGGAGTTTGTCTAAATCCTGTAGGTTGAGTAAAAGGTTTTTTTTTTTCTGTTGCCCTTTCTCTACATTTCCCTGGGTTTTGGTGTGGGGTTTTTTTTTTTTGTCCTCTGTCTTGCCCTTTTCTTCAACCCTTAGGCACAGAAAACATTCCCAGGCTGGTTATGGTTTGGAAATCCTTCAGAGGGGAGGCAAAGGGCTGGAAATGTCCAGGCACCTTCCCTCCTCCTGCTGGAACAGCTCCAGTGTCCCCAGCTTGGCTGTGCTGGTGTCACCCCCTCACCTGTGAACAACCAGCCAGTTCTCAGCTGCTGTTCAGCCAGGCCCTGCAGCATCACCAGCAATCCCAGTGCTGGGCTGAAGGGTCTAGATCCTTTTTTTCTCTGTCTTCTGCTGAATTATGGCTGCAGTGGGAAGAGCCAGGGAATCAGGATTGGTTTGGGTTGGGAGAGACCTCAGTGAGTGTGTCCCCCCCAGCACTGCCAGGGCACCACTGACCCCTGTCCCTCAGCACCACAGCTCCATGGGGGGCTTGGAAACCCCTCCAGGGGTCACAGGGACTCCACCCCTGCCCTGGGCAGCCTGGGCCAGGGTTAGTCTGAAGGAATCACCCGAGCTGCAGTGAGCTTAAAGCTCAGTTTGTTATTGTGATTCATTTCTTGTCTGTACCCTCACAAAGCACCTGCTGTCTGAGTTTACTGTAGACATCCTCCCACCACTGGACTCATTCTGCCAAGAGTTTAGTTCTTGGTGCTTCTGTTTGTACTAAAGTTTCCTTCAAACAACATTTGGTTCCCATTGAAGAGCAGTTCTGAGATTCCCCCCCTGTCTGTTCCAGGGTTTATTTCACTGCACTGGGACAACTCAGCTCTCTGGGCACCCTGGCCCAGGCTCTCACAACCCTGTGTCACAAATCTCCCTTCTCTCCAGTTCAAACCACCCCACCCCTGTCCTGTCCCAACAGCCCCTGCTCAAAACTCTGTCCCCATCTTCCTGACAGACCCTCGAAGCCCTGAAAGGTCCCAGAAGGTCTCCCAACCCCATTACACTGGGTGCTGGCATCTCCTAGAGGGAAATACCCTTAATCATGCACATTTGTGAGGCTCTCTTAAGTCAACTCAAAGTCATTTGGCTTCTTCTGCACCCCACGAGCTTCTCCTTCCCTGCTTGGCCTAGCCCGGGCATCTGGATGAATCCCCTGCAGAGCAGCCCCTCCAAACCTCTCCACTTATTTCTGCCCATTATCTTCTCTCTCACCCCCTCCTCCTGCTCTGGCCAGTTCTCCCCTCCTGAGGGGAAGAGTACGTGCCAGTCTCCATGCAGATCCAAGCCTGGATGTCCATCCTCCTTTAGAAAACATCCCCAGTCAAGGCCACGCAGCCTCCAGCAGGCAGGGAAGCAGCTTCTCATCATCCTACGTTTCCAATGCTGGCTGCTAATCCCAAAAATAGAACCACCAACAACAACAAAGTTGCTTTGTTGGCCTCCCCTCCCTCCTTCTCCAGCCCTTTGAGTTTCTCAGGGGAGGTGTGTTGTGGATGGTCAACTCAAGGCCACCTCTCCTTAAAAGCCAGGCGCCCTCCCTCCCTTCCCGCCCCAGCGCCTTGGGATGCTCCCGAGCTGCTGCCAGGGGAGAAGCTGGAGCAGGAAGATGGAAGCTGCTCTCCAGGTGCTTTCCCTCTGCCTGGTGCTGTCCTTCCCCTCAGCAGCTCTCCCCAGGAAGGGCAGCACCGGGGAGAAGATCTCCCCGATGAACCTGCCCCAGGAGCTGGGGCTTGGAGAGAAGGAGAGAAAGAGGGAGAACGCCAGTCTGCAGGAAAGAGGGAGAGGCAGCTCAGAGGCAAGATCCAGGCTGGCTGCTGCTTCTCCCCTCTTCCCCAAGCCTGCCCCAGGAGCAAATTGTCTCCAGGGGATGGTTGAGGATGGAGCCGAGGGCTGGGCCAGCCCCAACCTGCACCCCTGGCCGCTCGGGGGGCTGGAGGGGCCGGTGTGCAGGGTGAAAATGGACCAGGCTGGGCTGACCCCCAGGCATCTGGAAGTCGTGGGTGTTCTCACCCACTATGAAAGCAGCTTTATCAAGCTGCTGGGCCAACGCAGCCGCTGGGATGGAAGCTCTCTGGAGACCTTTGGGCTTTGCCCTGCCCGGGAGGAGGGTGCTGCTCTCCATCCCCTGAAGCACATCCATGCACATGTGGTGGAGCCCAGCCAGGACCGTGTCCTTGTGCTGCATCTGGAGGAAGGTTGGTGTGAATCCCCTGCACTGGTGCTGTCTGCTTGTCCTAAACTGGAGATTTAAACACGGGTTGAGGTTTGTGGGGTCGGGTTCCTTCTAAACTTAGTGAAGAGATGCAGTAAGACATGTTCGTGGGTTCATCCTAAGGAAGCTTGGAGCTGGGAAGGTGCCTGTGACTAACACCCAAGTGCCACAGTCTTGGTGGCTCCTGCTTTGCCTTCAAGACAAAGGGTGTTTCTCACTTTCTGACGTGGGTCAGGACCCTGTCCCAGCTCTGTCTGATGGGGAGAGGGGTGGGTGGGCTGTGACTACCTGCCTGGTGCAGCACAGGCTGCTCTCTCGTGCTGGATGCTGCCGAGGAGCTGGGGGTCCTGGGCTTGCTCCCATGGTTTCAGCTTTGCCTGTGTGCTCCTCTCCTGTCCCGGGGGTAAGTGCTGTGCTCCAGGGAGAGCACAACCCTCGGGTTCATCCTCATAGCAGAGGATTCTCTTCTTGAAATCTCTTCCTCCCCTCGGGGGTTTTGGATTCTCTGCTGAACTCGCCAGTGCCGGGCAGCTGGGGGGAGCAGCTCTGCCCCAGGCAGCTCTGGTGGCTGCCACACAAAGGCCACGGTGTCCCCTGGAAGAGATTTCCACGGGGACCTGCCCGTGAAAATTGGCCAGAGCTGCTCTGTGCCAGCTCCTGCCCACTGGGATTTGACCTCCTGCATGGAGCCGGGGATATTCCCTGTCCCTCCACCCTCAGCTCCCCATCCCCCATGCTCCGGCCGCCGGGTGGGACCAGTGCTGTGTCCCTCATCCCCTTCTCCATCCATCACCTAGGATCCCCGCAGCTGCCGGGTGGGCGACTCAGCCCCTCTTGTCTCCTCCTTTCCAGTGAAGTGGGAAGCGCAGGCGAAGCTGCGGTTCCAGTTGGGTTTCCAGGCAGAGGTTGGCCGGGCGCTGGGGGAGCTGCGGGTCGCGCTGCTGCTGTTCTACCCGGGCAGCCCAGAGGGGCACCCTGAGGAGCTGCTGGTGACGGGCACGGGGCTGCAGCGGGAGCAGGTGGGTGACCCAGGTGTGGGTGCAGGGATGGTGGAGGGGGTGTCCTGGCTTTGCTGCTCCAGCACTTTCTCCATCCCCTTCTCCATCCCCTTTTCCATCCCCTCCCATCCCCTTTCCCACCCTCTCCCGCCGGGCCGAGCGGTGCCTGAAGATGGAGCTGTTCCCTCGTCCCCGGCTCCCGGGAAGCCAGAGGCACAGCTGGGGGGTCCCCGGCCCGTTCGGGGGGTCCCGGCTCCCA
Organism: Corythornis vintsioides; assembly: GCA_025447755.1. Taxonomy (NCBI): domain Eukaryota; kingdom Metazoa; phylum Chordata; class Aves; order Coraciiformes; family Alcedinidae; genus Corythornis; species Corythornis vintsioides. Next base: position 8,150 of record JAOEGS010018498.1, on the reverse strand, counting down.
CCCCAGCCTGGCTGGGGGCAGCAGCTGCGCAGCTGGAGCTGAGATCGCTCGGGGGTCTCTGCCCCCTCGGGGGTCCCCTCCCTGCACCCCCCGGCTCTCGGAGCAGCTCTGGGGCTGGGTGGCAAAGCTCCCTCCACCTGCTCTACTCCCGGTAGCCTCAACCTTCCCATTTTGCTGCTTACTGGGCTCCCAGTATGTCGGTGATGGCAGACTGGGGTACCCGGAGCCAGCTCATTTGAGTCTGGGTGTGTCTGTGTCCCTGTCATGTCTCACCCGACATCCTTGGTGCTCCTGCATCTTTAACCTCCATCCCTCCAGAGCCTCTGTCTGGCCAGGGACACCCAGTACCTGGTCCTGGGAGCCTCCGTGGCCTCCGTGACCCGCAGCAGTGAGCAGCTCAGCTTCGAGGCTTCCCTGGCCATCAGGCATCGTGGAGAGGGAGGTAGGGACATGGAGAACTGTGGTGGTAGGGGGTGGTGGCATCTGTGCCCTCTGTGTCCTCACTGGGATCTTCCCAAGCCTGTCTCAGTCGAGGGGCTGTGGGAGACCCCAGATCATGGTGCTCACAGCTTTTTTCTCCCTCCCAGGTGCCCTCCTGCCTCCCACAGAGACCCAGCAGCTTCTTTTTGGCTCCGATGACAAGTGTTTCACCAGGATGACCCCCGTGCTGCTCCTGCTGGCCAAGTCCCAGCGAGAAGAGGAGGTGGCTTTGGGCCCTTCTTCCTACCTCTCTGCTGAAGGGGTGGTGGACGTGGCTCCCTACCCGCAGCTCAGGTTCGTGGCTGTGGAAAAAAACACAGGAGCTGGTGGGGGAGAGGGACTGTCCCAGCCATGGGACAACAGGAGGATGTGGGGCAGGGCCTGACAGGACCCCTGGGGTAGAATAAGACCCTGTGACCCTCCCTGTGTTCTCCTCACAGCCCACCCCAGGACGAGTTGCTGCCGTTCCCCACCGCCCTCAGCCAAGCCAACGCTTCGTCCCCGGTGCCCGACGGCAGCAGCAAGTTCCTGGGCATCCTGACCCAGTTCATCCGTCAGGTCCTGAGCACCTCCAGTGAGCCACCCAGCCAGCCCAGTTCCCACCACTGGCTGGACTTCCAGGTGATGGAGACCCTCCCTCACCAGCTGCTCAACCTCTCCGAGGAGGCGGCGCTGGAGCGGCTGGTGCAGTCGGAGGAGCCCTCGGTGCTGCTTTTCCCTCAGGACAGCGGGGCTGTGCTGGAGCAGCACCTGGGGGACTGGCAGCCGGAGGGCACTGTGCTGCAGCTGCTGCTGGGCAAACTGGAGGAGGTCATCCAGGAGCTGAAACACATCCCCACTTTCCAAGCCAACATGGGGCTTTTCCAGCAACTCCTGAGCTTCTGCTACTACCCGGCGGGGCCGGGTGAAGGCGGAGGGACCGAGAAGCAGCCGGGGGCGGGAAAGCTGAGGGCGCTGCTGCTGCTCAAAGCCCTGCAGACGGTGCGGGCGCGTTGGCAGGAGAGGAGGAAGGTGCTGAGGCAGAACCGCAGCGCCCGGCACCAAGCCCACTGCCGCCTGCAGGAGCTGACCATCGACCTGCGCGACCGCAACTTCATCGTCATGCCCACCCTCTACGCTGCCAACAACTGCGAGGGGCCCTGCAAGCTGCCCCTCTCCACCCGGGTGCCCAGCTACTACTCGCACACGGTGCTGCTGCTGGGCATGCTGGAGAGGGGGTCCCCCCTCCAACGGGCTCCCTGCTGCGTGCCCGTCCGCTACTCGGACCAGCTCATCATCAGCCTCTCCAAGGAGGGGCTGGAGGTCCGCAAGTTCCCCAATATGGTGGCAGAGGAGTGTGGCTGTCGGTAGAGCCCCTGCCCAGCCCAGCCCGGTGGGCACCTCCTCTCCCCTCACCCGTGTCCCGTTCCCCCTCCCTTCCCTCCGTGGTTTGGCTCCGTAGTGTCGGTTGCTCTGGTTTGGGGTTTGTCCGTAGCTGTGCCAGCCCCCGGGGGGATGCTCTGCAGCCTGGCAGCTCCCTGTGCCAGCTCCCCTGTGTGGTGGGGCCGGGCTGAGGTGTGGCTTTGACCCCATGGGATATGGGCACTGGGAGGGCAGGGCTGGGCAGAGCCAGCCAGGACCACGCTGATTTATCCCTCACCTTCTGGTCCTGTAGCATCTTAGCAGTTAGAAGGGTGGAATCGTTTGGGTTGGAAGAGACCCGAGTTCAGCAGTTAACCCAGCACTGCCAGGACACCACTAACTCATGTTCAAAGTTATTGCTTCCCCCAAGCACCCCCTCCCCACCCACCCCCCCAGCAGCATCCTCTGCCCATCTCCCATCCCACAGCCCATCTAAGAACCAAAATCCCCTCACAGGGACCAGCCTTTCTCTGGGTACCCATCCCTGTATGAGTCACTGGCCAGGTGGAGCCTCTGGCAGCAGCCTGGGGCCCTCTGCAGGGTGACATCAGCATCACCCCACCCTGACCCTGCTGCCAGAGCTGGGGGGTGATGGGAAGGAGGCTGAGGGGAGTGATCCTGTTACACCTCCCGGGCTGCTCACACCATTCATGGGAGTGGGTGCAAGTGGCTGCCAAAGCACCTGCTCTGTGGCCCCACCAGCGTCAGCAGGGAGAGAGAGCCCAGATGCCCCTGGATCATCTTCCCAGCTACACCCGGCCCTCAGCAAGACCTTCCAGGGGTGCTGTGGGGTCCAAACCCCCAAAAGCAGCTCTCCCCAGTGCCAGGACCAGCCTTTGGGCTTTGCAGGGGACACAGCTGGAGGCTGGGACACTCTGTCCCCACCCCACTTGGGGTCCTGGGTGACCCCTGAGCCCCTGTACCCCCAGGGGTGGTGGGGGGGCACAGCAAACACACAAACGCAACCAGGGACAAGATCTTTTCTTGCTTTTTCCTTTTGGTTTGGTTTGAAAACCTTCCATTTAATACCTTATTAAAAATGAAAAGAGTTTCTTTTAACCTGCCTTGATTTAGCAAATACTGAAACCTGCTGTGGGCTGGGGCTGCGAGAGTCTCCCGGCGGTGCTGCCACGCTGCTGCACTGGTGCTTTCCTTCCTAAAAGCAACTCTGTGAAGGCAAATCCCTGAAGGGATGCCTGGGTGAGGGGCTCTCCAGCCCTGATTTGTTACCCACCAGCTTCAGGCCACCCCAGCAGCGATGGCACCGGGGGCAGGGTCCCAGGATGGCTGCAGCCTTGGCTTCCTTGACCCAGAACACGCTTCTCTCTTCATTTGCTTTGAATAAAACCATTCACTGAAGAGCTGCATGGTCTGGAGAGAAATTCTGTTCACTGGGATCCCCGCACCCTCCGTGCTGCCCAATGCCCCGGGGGACCACCAGGGGGGAATGAACAGTGGGAGACATTTTGGGTGGGGATGGAGAAGTAGGGAGAAGCCCAGACGAAGAGAAGCTCAACCCCCCGGTCCTTTTGGGGTTGCTTTTGTGCATCTAATCCGTGGAGGGGGTGGGGGCACAGAGAGGCTCCTGCCAGGCTCCCAGGGTGCTCCACTGCTACTTGGAGATCCTGGAGTGCTGCTGGGTGAGGATGGCTCTGGAGAGCTGGCAGGGAGCAGCTGAGTGGCCTTGCCTGGGGTGGTGGCAGGGTTGGACCTCTCTGGGCGCAGCATCATCGAGCCCCTCGGTCGCCCCGGCCTCAGTCACGCCTCTTGCCCTCCCTGGGCCTGGCACTGCCATCCTTCCTCAGGGCAGCCACTGGCTCCCAGGGCTTCCTGCCCTTCTGCTGCCTCCAGTCCCGCTTCGGGCTCTCCCTGCCACTGGGACGGCCCTTCCAGCCCTCCCTCCTGGGCTCCTCCCGCTCCCGCCGGCTCTCCCGCCCCTCCCTGCCTCGCTTCTTCCGGGGCTGCTGCTCCCGGGGGGCCCGGGGGGCTCTGCTGGGCTTGTCCCCATGTGCCCTGTCCTTGGCTCGTGCCTCCCTCCGGCTGCTCCGCTCTGCCTGGGTGGCACGGCCCTCCCGGGTCTTCTCTGCCTTCTTTTCCAGCTTCTTCTGTCTCTTCTTCAACTTTGTCACAGCTGGTGGCTCCTCGGGGTCATCTGTGGGCTCTTCATCCACTGGCTCTTCATCCATAGGCTCTTCATCCGTGGGCTCTTCATCCACTGGCTCTTCATCTGCAGGCTCTTCATCTGCGGGCTCTTCCTCTGCAGGCTCTTTTTCCTTGGACTCTTCCTCTCCAGGCTCTTTGTCCGTAGGTTCCTCAGCCGTGGGTTCTTCATCCTCATCCTCTGGCACTGAGCGGCCAAACCACTTCTTAAAGATCCAGGGCTCTGCCTAGGGGAGGGAACAGAGGGGATCAGGTGCTGGTGATGCAGCCCAAGGGACCAGGACCTCCCTCCCTCCCTGCCTCCCTCCCTGCCTCCCTCCCTGCCTCCCTCCCTCGGGGATGAGATGCTCCCCCTCTCCACAGTACATGCCCCGAGGCTGTTGTTTCTCCCCTGAGCCCAGCCCCATACCAGGTTGCTGTCAGCATCACTCTCATCATCACCATCATCATCACCATCGTCGTCACCCTCGTCCTCCCGCAGCACACTGCTGTCTGGTGGGGCAGGCTGGGCAGTCACCACCTCTTGGACCTCCTCCTCCTTGGCACTGACCACCTCTGGAAGGAGAGGGGGATAGGCCACCGTCAGCAGGTGACAAGTCTGGTTGGGGTGTGATGTCCCAGACACCCCACCCTGGGACGTGGCCCCTTCTCAGGCTGGACTCAGGGGATTGGGACAGCCTGGAGCATCCGAACCCACCGTGAATGGGAGGAGGTGGAGGCTCCTGGCGGCCCCGGCTGACTCCCTCCCTGGAGCATGGAGCTGGAAGAGAGGAGGGGAGAGCAGGCAGGAGGAGGCAGGAGCTGGCAGCAGGACCTGGCCACCCCGTGTCCCCCTCCATCCAGCTCCCAGCTCACCTTGGAGCACCTGGAAGGTGACGCTGAGCAGGGCGACGACCGAGGCCACCAGGATGCACTTGTTGAGGGTGAGCCCTTCCCAGAGGAGAGGCTCCTCTGCGGGGTCCAGGCTGGGGGGCTCCACCTTGCTCTGCACTGGGAGGCTCTTGGGGACTGGGGATCCCCCCCCCCCCCAGGGAAAACAGTGTTACTGGGGGAGTTGGGAGGAGGCAAAAAGCTCAGAGGTAACAGGTGGGAAGGGTTCTCAAGATGCTCCCACACAACCCACTCATGGCAGGGGCAGGAACAGGGGCAGGGGCAGGAGTAGGGGCAGGAGCTGCCAGCTCTGCTACTGCAGAAGGAGGTGTTTGCACTGAGGAAAAGAGTGTCCTGGGGGCTGAGTCTGGGCTTTTTGGGCCACGATGGTGCTTTAGCATCCTGGGGCTCAATCGAGGAAAACCTCTGCCCGTGCTCCTGGCTTTGCTGCTTCCTCTGGAGCAGCAGATCCAGGGAGGTTGAGGAGAAGGAGCAGGATTTGGAAATGGATGCCCCATTTCCACATTGCTGAGCTCCCAGGGGACTGTGGAGAGCAGAGCTCAGCCTGGCACCACTCTGGGGCCAGACCCTGCCTCCTGGGCTGGTTGGGCACTCAGGTCTGGGGCCAGGCTGGTCGTTCTGGGACAGAGGAGGGTTTTTCTGCAGACCTACCTGGAGGCCCAGTAGAGCTGCCTTTGGCTCCCACCTTCTCCACCCTCTTCTTCTCCACCACTTTCTTGTCCACGCTGAGTGGTGCTGGCTCTGGCATGCTCAGCTCAGGCTTGTCCAGATCCCACTCAGAGGTGCCAAGCCAGGTCCTCTCCTCCTCTAGCCCCTGTGGGAGGGGTGTGAGGATGGGCACGGCTGGGACCCTCCCTCCCAGAACAAGGGGTGCTCAGTGCAGCCCATGCTCATCACTCCCTGGGACTGAGCCAGTGCTGCCACTGGCCCCAAGTGGTGATAACTGGGCTGGTCACCAGTGACTCCAGCACTGAACCCCGCTGGGTGTTTTTGCATCTGCAGCCCCAAAACCACCTCGGGTTTGTCTCTTTTTTTGTCTGCCAAGATGGATTTAGCCACTGGCTGGCTCCAAGCTGCAGAGCAGGTGGTGTCCAGCATGCAGGAGTGGGCTGGTTGGTGGCTGCTGACCCCCAGGTGAGCCCCCTCCCCAGAGCTGCATTCACCCCCAGCCTGGCTGCAGCGGGGTTGGATCTGGGGCACGTTCTCTGGTGGGGTCACTGCTCTGGGAGCACCCAACGTGCTGGGGTCTGGGCTCGGGGGGGGTTTGGTGGCCAGGCTGGCTGCTGGCTGCTGGCAGCAACACCGGATCAGTGCCACGAGGGACTGCTGCCCAGGGGCACAGCTCAGTGACAGCGACAGCTGAAGGATGTGGCCTCTGGCTCCCCTGGGACAGACAGGCTGCAGCACCCTCCAGAGCCCTCCTGGGCCGCCTCTCAGCCCCTGTCCTGGCACAGGGACCCGCCCCTGGGGGGCAGGGGGCTGCAGACTTACATGAGCTCTACTGATCTCCCCGTCACTCCTCAGCGGTGCATCAGCATCTGCCAAAGACAAGAGCAGAGAGGGTCGTGAGGGGGTGAATTTGGGGAGGTGGGAATTGCTAACCCCCACCCTGACCATGTCCCCCTGCATCAGCACAGCTGGGTCACCTATGGAGAGAGGTTTTGTCAGCCAGGCAGAAACACCCCCCCCCCCCCCGAGCCATCGTGACAGCAGCTGGCAAGGGTGGGGGGTGTAAGAGCAGCACCCTGCAAATCTGGGGCTGCTGAGCCCCAAAATGTCACCACCCTGGATATCCCTGGGGAGCTGTGGCCAAGGGAGGGTGGTGACCTCACTGCCAAGGGGCACAGGGGGGTGAACAGCCCAGGGTGCAGATGAAATCATGTGGCTGGAGGCAGCACAGGCTGTAGCTCAGACAGCAGCAGAAGATCCGTGTATGGGAAGAGAAGACCTCAAGCCACCCAAGAGGACCACCATGGTGCTGGTGCCATGTGGATGCCCCTCGAGGTCACCCTGTGGTTTCGTGGCACCACAAAGAGCCATCTCTGCCAGGCTGATTCCTCTCCTGAGAGTCCTCGAGCACCTTGGCATGGTCACAGCCAGCTCCTCCTGGCCACTGTCCCTTTGCTCCTGTCCTTCCTCAGCCACCTCTGTGCTACCCCTGCTCACTCACACAGCTCATCAGTGGCCTCAGGGCACCCCAAGGCTTTCTCCAACACCTCACAGAGACCTGCTGCCATGTCACGTTGAGGGACTCATTAAAACTAAGGCTGGGCACCAGTGGGTGCACCACAGCCCCCCAGCTCACCATGTTCCCCAGTCCTCAGCTGAGCTCTGCTCCCCACTGTGGGGTGCTGGGGCTGTTCCCACACTTCCATCCCTTGGATTTCACCCGGATAGAGTAGCCCCAACCAGCTCCAGCCCCCAGCTGCCTTTTCAGGCTCTGCCCTGTCTGTGGCAGCCTCGTGGTGACTGGATGGCAGCTGCCCTCCTGCCATGCCAAGCACCCCAGGGGCCTGACTGGCTCCATGGCCAGGTCGCTTCCCCTCCAGACAGGAGATGGGGTTTGTGTCTTGGCAGGAGGTGGGTGAATTTCAGGGCTCTACAGTCCACGTGGGATCCTCATCCCCATCCAAGACGAGTTGTGCCACCTGCAGGAAGAGGCTCCCTGGGGTGGGGTACCAATGTACCACACCCTGAGCCCCTGCCCAGGCCAAGCAGGACAGGGACAGCCACTGATCCCAGGGACATTTTGCCCATGGCCACCCACAGTTCCATCCCTTGGCTGCCATCGACTCCTGCACAGGACCAATCCTGCCCAACTGCTTGAGTCATCCATCCCCAGCTCCCCCCTTGCTGCTCCCCAAACACCAATCTGCAGCCTCTCAAGGAATAACCAGCTCCCCTGGCCTGTTGCTGGGAGTTTTCCTGCAGGAGCTCCTGAGGTCGCCTCTACCACTGACTCACATCAAAGAAACTTCCAAAAATAGCCCCTTGGCCCTCCCTGCTCCCCCTGCATGTGGCAATGCTGGGACAGACCCCATGGTCCCCTGAGCCTCGGTGCCCCCAGTGCTGCCCGTGGGCTGTGTCCGTGGGTTGTGCCTGTGGGGTGCCCCCCCCCCCCCCCCCCCCCCCCCGCCGCCACCGAGGCCGAAAGAGCCTACCGGGCCGCCCCCCGCCCCCCCGCCCCGCGGGCCCCCCCCCCCCCCGAGCCGCTGCCC
>JAOEGS010018496.1:0-16991 GCA_025447755.1 Corythornis vintsioides | reverse complement strand
CTAGCCCAGGCTGCTCAGAGCCTTGGCCAACCTCCCCTGGAATAGCTCCAGGGATGGGGCCTCAACCACCTCCCTGGTTGGATTCAACCTCCACACTTGGATGCCATGGCTTTTTGCAGGTAACCAGTAAAAAAAAAAAGGAGCTGGAGCAAGAGCTACCCATTGCTCTGCATCCCAAGGGGATAGGGGTGAATGAATTGCAGGAAAATTTCCTTTTTCCCCCCAATGTTTGCCTATTGGAAGGGTCAGAATGCTTGCACAGCACCATAAAGCATGGGAGCTAGTATCAGGCTTTCCAAAGCTTGGAGCAAATGAGAATCAGAGCTTTGTTAACTTCATCAACATCTTCATTTCTTTCAGCTCCATGTTCATGCATGTCTTTTAACCCGGAAACCAGAAGGCTGTCCATAGGTCTAGACAATGGTACAATCTCAGTAAGTACTTCCAAAGATTTCCAGTTGAAATGCTTCCCTGTCAAGAAGTTGACCTGTGATGTTGTGATGAGGTTTTTGGGGTTTTTTTTTGCCAGTGTTTGGGAGAGAGGCTTTTTGCTGCTGGTGAAAAATGAAGCCCTAGTGTAGAAAATGGGCAGCTTATTACAAATTTCATGCCACAGAGATTGAATGGGGTGTACAGTATTTATTAGGCAACTCCATAAACTGTCTTAATTGGCTTATCTGTTAAAAAAACCCAAACCAAAACAATGCAGAAAAGCAGTTTTATTAACTTTGAGTGCCTTGTTAATCACAGCATACCAATATGTTCTGAAAGCAGCAATTAAGAGGGGAAATATCATTTTCTGAGGGCAGAAGATTGATTTCTGCTTCACATCTAACTGCTTTTCCAAACTTCAGGGTTCAGATTTTGTTTTCCTCTCACTTCCTACAGAGGAGCTGCTCCTCATGGGCAGTGAAAGATTTGGTTCATGAACATCTGAGCTGTGTGTGTGGAAAGCAAGCAGTGTATTCAGTCTGTCTTTTCCATCTAGGACAGAGGGGTAGCAGATGACCATATTAATTGGATTTTTCTTGTGGGCTGATGAGTAAAAAGATTTATCACTTTGTGGAAGGTTTGTGGGTCAGAGAGGTATTTTTCACCTCAATAAACTCCTTCCAATTCAAGATAATTTCACTTTCATTTCAGATTTTAACTGCTGTTGTCCCTTCCTTGGGGGCTTTCTAACTGAACAAGCATCTGCAGGTTGACATCAGGGCAGCTCCAGCCAAGATGATATTTGGGAAGGGGTGTGTGACCTTTGTAGTTGTTGCCTGGTAGCAGGGATAGATAGATGGATAGATAGATAAATATATATATTTTTATGCCAGTAGGAGATTTTCCCTTGTGTTTCTAGGAGATTGATCAGCTGCCAAAGATTTTCCTGCACCTCAGAAATTCCCTTCTTCCCAGTTTCTGAAGTAGCTGTAACTTGCCAGTCCTACCAGGCACTTCTGTGTGGAATGTGGAGAGCTGTAAAAGGTGTCTGATGGGAGAGAGATTTCCTTTGTCTTGGGGGAATTTTGCCTTGCAGGGTCAGAAGGTGCTTGGGTGTGAATGGAGTGCAGTGTTTTCCATTCTGAAGGTAAAGAAGGTAAATGAGAGATGCAGGTGATAAAGCAACACTTGACTTAGAGGCACATATTGCTGTGTCTGAGGCAGATTATCTGTGACTAAGTTGGGTTTCTGGGTACCTGGGCACAGCTATGGTGATTAGTTTAGCACAGGAATATCCAGCAGGGCACACTGACCATAAAATAAGAGAATTTACTGCAACAAGGTGACCTTCCTTTGAGTTGTATGGCACTCAGAGGCAAGTACAGGCAATTATTTAATATAAAAAATTATTTTGTGCTGTGGTTTTATTGAGCATACAGAGCTGACAGGTTCCTGAGCCAGCCTTAGGAGCTGCAGTTGTGCTTGATCCACTGGATTGTGTGGAGAGGATAAAAAGCTTTTTCAGTCTCCACTGAAACCATGGGACTGTTGGGATCATGGAACAGAACATGTCAGATTGATCGTGGGAATAATGCAAAGAAAAATGAGAATACAAACCACTCTTCACCTCACCTGAAGTCACCTGCATCCCACCACATGTGGCAGCAGCTGCAGGAGGTGACAGCAGAACTTTAGCAGCCTCTTGCTTCAGGCAGGCCTTGTGGTAAAGCATTTCATGTGTGGTTTAGAGTTCTCCAGGAAGCTGTTCATGAAACCACTTCCCTTGCAGGCAGCTAGGGAGGCAGAGCAGATTGGTGGTGGTTTCTCGAGTTAAGGTGACCCTGGTATCAAAACCCAGCTTTACTTAATGGATTTGTTGCTGCTGTTTAAATAACACTCCCCACTGCAGTCCTCAGCTGCCAGGGGAAAGCTGAGGGAGGTGGAGCAGGTTAAGAAGAGGAAGATGAAGTAGAACAATTCCAGAGAACATCTTTATAAGTAAGGTATGAATAGAAATCTAGGAAATTAAAATCCACAGCTGCCTACAAATCCATAGCTGCCTCAAAATCCATAGCTGTCTATAAAATCCATAGCTGTCTATGAAATCCATAGCTGTCTATAAAATCCACAGCTGCCTGCATTTCATCTCCTGGAAGCCTGGGATCTGTAGAAATTCATCATGTGGATATTTAGCCCCTTGACCATGGTGCCAGGCAGTAGATCTGCTGTGTGTGGGGAACTGTGGTGCTGGAAAGCCATGCAACCTGCTTTACCTACATGCACTGTGCTTACCTAATTATTACTTACTTATTATTACTCTTACTACCCACTTATTATTACTGAGACCCCAGAGAAAATGCAGAGTGACTTCTTTTTATCATTCCAGTTTGGAAACTGTGGGTGAATACTGGATTTTCTATAGTTAAAATGTCTTCTCATCTCCTCATGCACTAAAATGTTTGATTGGACTTAAATAGTCTGTAGGCTTCTGAAATTCAGTCTGCTGGTGCACAGAGCTTTTTTGGCAGTGCTACTAACATGACTTTGCAGCTGCATGCTTTAAAATGAAGCTTATCTTGTGTTTGTGCTCTTTATTTTCATTATTTTTGAGTTAGGTTTTACTTACTCTTTCCCCCTAAGTAGATTAACTCAGGGAGTTCCCATGCTTTGGCTAGAAATGATGAAAATGATGTGTTTTTACACTCCTTGGTTGTTCCCTTTGTGTTTCTCCAAGTACATGGTGTACCCACGTGGATACCTGACAGCAGTTGGGAAGCTCCCAGCAAGCTGCTCTAATCCAAGATCTCTCTGCTCCCTGCAGGGAGGATGGTGACACAGGTGAAGGTTCCTTTCAACCCAAACCATTCTGAGCTTCTGAACTTCAAGTAGCCTTCACATACTGAGTTTCCTGAGTGTTCAGGGTGGGGTGTAGGACATGCAGGGCAACTTGTGGATCCAGAGATGCACACACATCAACACGTGTGCACTACCTGCCAGATCTCAGGGCTCTCATGTTCCTGGGCTCACAGCCAGCCATTCCTGTCAGCTTTCCTGATTTCTTGTTTTTAACAGTTTTTATCTCCACCATTCCTGGTCACAAGCACTTGTGATGTTGGTTTTTTTAGCAGCTTTAACAAGTGAAATAATATGGGGGTTGAGATCAGGGGTAGACTGGGCAGTGGTTGCAAAGAAGGGAGAGCTTCCCTTGAATTCCCTTACCTTGAATTTGAGTCAAACACTGGAGATAGCTAAGCACTGTTTCTCTTGTGTTTTCTTTTCTTTCCCCTCAGGAATTCATTTTGTCAGAAGATTACAACAAGATGACCCAAGTGAAGAGTTACCAGGGTAAGAACAATGATCTGCATTGACTGGTTTGTATTGTCATGAGTGTTTGTTAATGTTCCCTTAAGTAATGTCAATGGAGTCTCCTTTATAGTGAATGATTTTTTAATCACTTTTTTTTTTTTTTACTAATGTAAATGCTGCTTTATCAATAGATGAATAATGTGCTTTGTTCTGAGACAAGAGCTGTTTCATGTGCTGTGTTTCTTTCTAAATGTTCCTTTGGAATTTCATTCTAAACAGCAAACTGTCCAAATTCCAGACCACCTTTTGGGAAGAGGTGTATTCATTTTTAATCTTCAGTAATCCAGTGTCTCTAATGAAACAATTTAGGAAACTAACCCATCTTTTAGAGCTGAGGCACTAAGGGCAGCAGCTTTTGAGGTTATTCTGGCTCTACTTGAATCACTGTCAGCTTCAGTCATCTCAAGATTACCAGTGAATACCTGTCATAGTAAAAGGTCAAGGAATGCTAATCCATTAGCATTCTGACCAGGCTGCTCAGAGCCTTGGCCAACCTCCCCTGGAATAGCTCCAGGGATGGGGCCTCAACCACCTCCCTGGGGAGCCTGTGCCACTGAGCCACCACCCTCAAGGGCAAGAACTTCTTCCTGAGATCCAGTCTCAGTCTCCTCTAATTTAAACCCATCACCTCTCATCCTTTCAGTCCAAGTCCTGGGAACAGCCCCTCTCCAAGCCTTCCTGGAGCCCCTTTCAGGCACTGGAAGGTACTGGCTGCAGTGGGAATGAAAGGAATGAAGCCTGGCTGCTGCCCTTTCTCATGCCAAGCAGGGACTTTACAATCCTGTGTGTTCAGCACCGTTTTTCACCACCAGCTTCTGCAGGGAAGGGTGAGGAGGGAACGGACGAGTTGGTCGCAGCGATCTACGCAGCACCCTCCCACCCCCCTGTGTTCCTTCTGCAACACCATCCTGTGTCTCTCTGCTTCATTTTCAGCCCACCAAAGCAGGGTGATGATGGTTCTGTTCGTGCTGGAGATGGAGTGGGTGCTGAGCACTGGGCAAGACAAGCACTTCACGTGGCACTGCTCGGAGAGCGGCCAGCGCCTGGGCGGCTACCGCACCAACGCGGGCGCCTGCGGCCTGCAGTATCCTTCCCACTGGGCCTCCCTCTGGCACTCACAGCCCTTTCCCTTCATTCTTCTCCTCGCCTTCCCCACCTTTGTGCCTCTGTGGGTGCAGAGAAGCTCTTCTTTAAGGCCAGTGTAAAAAACCCTGACTGTGCTCCTTGCTTTGTGTAATGCGAGGTGGCATATTTAGGTCTGGGCGTTTCTGAGCAGAACAATGGTGATCTGCAAGCTCTTGTGGCCTGCTGGTGTAATCAATATGGACAGGGCCTTCATTTAGACATGCAGCCCCTTCTAAGAATTAATGGTAGCAATGTAGGTCAGTGAGCAAGTCAGCAGCCCTGTGTTTCTGTGTGGTGAAGATTAAATTAATATAAAATAACGAGGACATGGCCTTCATTCTGGAACAGCCCACTGTGTGTTGGGAATTGGGGTTAACTACAGAGTAAATGGCTCCAGAAATGCCACTCGAGTGGCTTCCTCACCTAGAGCTGCCACAGCTGCCTGAGAAGAAAAGGAATATTAATTCAGCTTTAGTGCAAATGGAAAGGGAAGTGGAAAAGCCCTTAGGCTGAAGCCTGGGGTTAGCATAAACAGACTTTTTAGTGCCCCATAGTGTGTGGGGTATGGATGATGAGTCTCTTGTTAGTTCATAGCAAGTGAGACTGGCATAAAATTGCTGTCTGAACATGGATTTGCTGTATATTATCTGGGCATTCAGGCAATCTGCATAAATCTCAGGGCTCCCATATTCCTTTCCCTTTCTTAAGCATCACAGAGGTGCCACCACTGTTGTTGATGGACTCAGAGTTGGCCAGTGAAGGGTCTGTCTTGGAGCTGAGACATTATTGGAAACATGAGAAACTTCCAGCAGCTTCTCATGGAAGCCACCTCTGTAGCTCCCCAGCTAGCAAAACCTTGCCACACAAACCCAGTACAAGCAGAAAACTAGTACTAGTTATTTCTTTTTATTCACAAATGAATTGACAAGTCATGAAAGGAATGCAAAACTTTACAAGTCTTTTCCTCAGCATTCATCCATCAGATTTGATGTGGAGACAAGGCACGTGTTTTTTGGTGATCATTCTGGGCAAGTGACCATACTCAAACTAGAGCAAGAGTCCTGCAGCCTTATTACCACATTTAAGGGACACACAGGTAAGGCCTTGGGAGGAGACCCAGTTGGTTCTTCATCTGTGCTTGGTGTCATGGAGATTCAACTCTCCTCTGATCCTACCATGCAGCAGAAGGAATGGTGGCAGCTCCTCAGCATTTTCTCTCTGTATCCCTTCTCTCTGTCATGAGACAGCACAGGGTTCAGTCCTTGTGCTGGGATACTGTGGAGCTGCTCATGAGATTCCACACTTCTCTTTTGTCATCTCCTGGGAATGAGCAGGATGGGATTTTCCAGGCTTTTAGTTTTCAGCTGGCAGGAGCAGTGGCTGCATGGCCTTTGCTAAAGAGACCTGCATTTGAATCACTCTCCATATATTTTGTTTCTATCTTTATTTATCTGCATTCCTGTCTTCCACTTGCTGTGAAGAAATGACTGTTGTGTGCATCTCCTGTTTCAGGTGGTGTCACTGCTCTCTGTTGGGACCCAATACAGAGAGTTTTATTCTCAGGCAGTTCTGATCATTCCATTATCATGTGGGATATTGGAGGAAGAAAAGGAACAGCCATCGAGCTTCAAGGACATAAGTAGGTTCAAAACCCTTCCTCACACTTGTATGGGACAAATGCTAAAGGCAGAAGCCACATCTGGAAGCAAACACTCCAAAGGTTGCAGTCTTCACAAGCCTGGTCCATGTACAGCTGGAATAAGTTGCTTATAGGATTTTTTTCAGTGTTGGGCCCACAGGATGGTTTGAGAGTCTGCAAAAGGTGGGGAAGGAAAACACAATATTCATAGTCCTGAATGTGTTACACCAGAATTTAGACCTTTGCTGGAAGGAGTCCTCAGCTGGGATCAGCTGCAGGGAAATTACCACTTTCTAGGTGTCAGGGTCTTTTCTTCCCCTAGAGGGAGCATCAGGATTGGACAATTAGTGCCTTTTTCCTCCACACTGCCTCTTTTCATGACACCTACAGCCTGAATTCCAGCTAATGTGCTTTACACACAGGGTCCTTCACAGGCTTCTCCATGCAAAGAGGCTTCATCTTGGCACGTTTGTGAAGCATAGTAGATGTCTTTGAAGAGCAAGCCTGTGCTGGGCACTGAGTTGAGATCAGAATGGCTTTAATTCAGTGACCTCCTGGCCTTTTCACACTGGCCATGTAATGCTTGTTTCAGTGCATGGAATATGTGAGACTTGTGTGCCAGACTGGGGTCTGGAGAGGCAAAATCCTATGGTGGTTTCTCTCTAACACTTTCTTACATATTCATACATTTCTTTTGAGTGATGCTGTGCTCAGCATAGCTGAGATGAGGCCTTGAGATGAAGTTTTCTTTCATGAAAGAAAAAGCACAGCTTTGGGTGTTTGAATTATTTTTCCCCATGGTGCTTTTTACTTCAGAATTGAAAGCACCTAAATCATCCCCCTTCCCTTGGGATGGCTTGGGTATAATTTAGTGATTCCTCTATTATTTTTGAAACTCTGTGCTTGTTAGTGCCAAATCTTCAGTAGTTCCTCAGTGCTTCATTCCTAGATGATGTTTAGGAAAAAAAAAAAAGCTGTTACTGACTTTGTGACACATCACCAGAGTTGTGTCTGTGCATCCAGATGTGCCTGTGGAGACACATGGAGCTGCAGCTCTGCTCTGACTTCCCAGGGCAGTTGAGAGCACCCATCTCAGGAGCAGCAAAAGCAGTTATGAGAACAGGTGGATGCTGCCCAAACCCTCTGCTTCTGGTCCCAGCTGGACAGCAAAGGCTGCTTTGTACCTGCTGGATGGCATCTGTAGAGAGGGAAATGTATGGGCAGGCAAACTGCACTGCTTTATTGTGTATTCTGGTGTGTACTAGCCATGGGAGCTTGGTCAGTAACTGTCTTGTTTCTTTTTCAGTGATAAAGTTCAGTCTCTTTCCTATGCTCACCACACTCGCCAGCTCATCTCCTGTGGTGCTGATGGAGGGATTGTTGTCTGGAATATGGATGTTGAGAGGCAGGAGGTAGGTGCTTTGTTCTTGTCCATTTGGTCTGGAAAGCTCTTGGGGAAGAAAGGGCCTGTGTAAAACCTGCAGCTTTCAACCTGAACAAGACCACTGCAGGCTTTGAAAATGGCTTTGGGCCTGCTGCAGTGGGTGTTACACAGCACTTATGTCATGCCTTGGATAACTGTCTGGCAGAAAACCTCTAAATGGCTCTTGCCTTCACATCACTGCTCCAAAACACATCCTCTAGGGTGGCTACTGGGAGATGCTCTGCCTTCTTTCATCATGAGGATCATAGAATCCCAGGCTGGCCAGGGCTGGAAGGGGCCTCCAAAGGGCATCTAGTGCAGCCCCCCTGCAGGGAGCAGGGACACCCTCAACTAGCCCAGGCTGCTCAGAGCCTTGGCCACCCTCAACATGCTCAGTTCAGAGGTAAATGGATGAATTGGTGATTATTAAGGGCTTTTAAGAAGGCAAAACAAGAAAGCTCTTGGTCATCTCTGGATACCTGCAACCCAGTTTTTGTTGGGATTTTTTTTCCTTTTATTCCTAAGAAGACATTTAATTAGGGCTTCAGTCTCACCCACCACTCCATCTTGCTTCCCTCTGGTGTAACCATGTAGTAGCAGGGTGAGCAGTGACTTTGCACTGAGTTTTAAACTCAAGGCTGACAGCCTGGGCAGGAACTAAACTCCTTCTTTTTATGTGAATTAGCATTCCAGTCGGCTCCTTGTAATTGCTAATCTAATGGCCAATTATGTCCTCAGCTCCAAAAGAGAAAAGCAGAGCAGCTTCCTCCTTCCCAACAGATGTTTCCTCTTTTTTTTGCTGCAACTCCAGCATCCAGAAACAAAAACCTTTCTTTATTTGCCTCCTTCAAAAGGCTCCAGTGAGGGTGAAGACTTGGCTTGTTGCAAACCAGGAGGCAGTTCTGTGAGAAGGCTGGTGTAACAAGTAGAGGAGAAAGATAATTAGCTAAATGAGAGCTTAGGTAGGTAATGAGGTGCTAATGGGTGTGCTGCTTTCTCTGGCTGTGGCTATTTGGTTTCCTAAGCATTGTGGGGAGATGAACTGCCTGTCCCCCAGCAGCTCAGGGCAAGACAAGTGTTGAGGGACCCAAATGTAGGGGAGGAGATGGACTGTCCCCCCCCTCCACCTGCTCCCCTGCCACCTCAGGCATTTCCTGAGCTCTTTGAGGATCTGGCAGCACTTGCTTCCCTCCAGGGTGCCTGGTCCCTGCTACTCAGCACAGAAAAACCTGGCCAAAGGAGAGAAAAGTGCCTCCAATATTTTTCTTTCTTTAATTTCAATCTCCCTACTTGCTTCATCCCCAGTGTGAGTGCAAAGCAACATGCTGTTAGGAGATGGAATACCTTCCTGCCATCATCTGTGTTTGAAAGCAGGGAAAAGAGCTGCCCTGGGTTTTAGGCTTTTAGGTCAATCTCATCTTTCTCACCTCCATGTGTGACTTGTATCACAGATGCCTCTGACAGCAGGAGTGCCTCTTTCAGTATTCAAGGAAGAAATAACTAAGAAAACCCACCACCACTACCTGCATTTCAGATCCCTGCACCTTCCCTGGCTTTTGGAAATCCTTATTGCCCCCAGTTCCCTCCAGAGGCAGTAGCAGATGGTAAATGCTGTCCAGACAGGACAGAACATTTTCCTGTGCTCAGTTCCAGACTTGGGAGGATTATTTGTTCCTGGTTATGATCTTACAACAGAGCTCTGCCTTATGATTTAGGTGATAAGTGTTCTCTCTTGTCCTTAACTGAGCCAAAGGAGACTGGAAGCTTTTCTCTTTGTGTCTCACTCCCACTTTGTGCCTGTGTGTTGCAGACCCCTGAGTGGCTGGATAGTGATTCCTGTCAAAAATGTGACCAGCCTTTCTTCTGGAACTTCAAGCAGATGTGGGACAGTAAGAAAATAGGCCTCAGGCAGGTTTGTACTCATCCTTTTGTGGATTAATGTGGCACAATTAGGCTTTTTTTTTCTTACAATAGATCATGATAACCATTTTTTCCCCAAAATCCTCGAGAACTTGCTATTTTTTCTTCCACTCAGAGTGGGACAGTGGCCTTCCTGCTGTTCAGGCATTTGTGGTCAAGAGGAAGGCATTTCATTTCCCTTTGTTGTCTGTGTTTTGGGTGGTTTGTGGTTGTTGTTGGGTTTCTTGGTTGTTTTGTTTTGCTTTCTGTGTGTGTTTTTTGTTGGTTTGGTTATTTTTTTTTTGTTTTGCTTGTTCTTGGTTTGTTTTGTTGTTGTTCTTGTGTTTGTTTTTTCCCCCCAGACAGTCCAAACAGCAAATAATAGGCCTTGGGCTGTGCAAATTGTTTTGGGGCCTTCCCTGTCTTTAGCCATGTGGGATTTTTGCTTATTGTTAGTTGAGTGTGTGGTGGAAAGAAATCTGGGGCTGATTTCTAGAGGCTGTGCTGGAACCAAAGCTGTTTTCACTCAGAAACATCTGTAAACATCTGTAACTGCTCAGGCTGTGTTGCAGAAGGCTGACTGCTCTGCTTGGAACAGGGAGCAGTGAGGCAGCCTCAGCAGCCACAGGGGGCAGGTAACACTAAAATGATGACACTCTAGGGGCTGCAAGTGGCCAGAGGAGCTGACTGAGAGGATTGGGTGGGAGATGTTGGTATTTAGAGGCTGGGTGGGACTCCAGAATGACACTGAGCTCTGCTCTACCTTGAGCTGGAGACATCTTCAATGTGTTGTGTGCTGCTGAGTGGGAGTGTCACCCTCTTACAGAGAGCCCCAGAGACAGGGGTCATGACAACTCAAGTCCTGCAACAGCTGCCTGGCTGCCTGGCACACACCTGGGTGTGTAGAGGGAGCTCTTGTCCTGTGTTCCCCCCTCGAGCTGTCCCCATAACAACAGGACAGCTTGGATTTCTTTTTCCCACCTTTCACACTCCTCTAACACGTAGCGTAGAAGCCCCAACCCACAGCTCCATCCAGAGATGCCAAGTGGAGGGTGTGGGGATGATTTCCTGGGTGTATTGTGTCACGGTGCACAGGAGAGAAGCAAAATTCACCCAGTTTGGGGGGTACTTTGCCAGTTCCCAGTGGCCACCCCACCACTTACCCCTCAGCTCCTGCTGGCCCCGGAGAGCGGAGGAGAGAGGGGGGGGAAAAAAAAGGGAGATTTCCACCCATCACCCTTTCCATTCTGAAGTCCTTGCCTGTTTTCTTCCTCGAAAAGCCTTTGCTGTGTGCTGCAGGCTCAGCTGGGTGCAGCTGGAGGTGGCTGGCAGGGGCAGCAGTGAGCTGTGCCACCCTCCCCTGCCTTGTCTCTTGCAGCACCACTGTCGGAAGTGCGGGAAAGCCGTGTGCGGCAAGTGCAGCTCCAAACGCTCCTCCATCCCCCTCATGGGCTTCGAGTTCCAGGTCAGGGTGTGTGACAGCTGCCACGACTCCATCACGGAGGAGCAGTAAGTGTGCACGCTCAGCCAGCTCCCCCTGGAGTGGGGAAAAGCTCCTGCTCCTGCCAGGGCCAGGGTGGTGGTGAGGATCCCCGAGGGAGCAGCCCGGCGGGGCGGTGCGTGGCAGTGGGATGAACCTCACCGTGGCCACCAGCCCAGAGGGATAGAGAGGCTTCCAGCCCTGCTCCTTTCATGCCAGGAAGGTCTCCAAGTGGAATTGCCAGAGAGGGATGTTGAATTAATGGCTTCTGGCACCATCCAAATACTTATTTCCTCAACAGGGAGGTTGTGGAGTCTCCTGCTCTGGAGACAGTCCAGCCCCACCTGGTCTGTTCCTGGGTGACTTGGTCTAGGTGACCCGAGACTAGATGATCTTCTAGGTCCCTTCCAACCCCTTATATTCTCCTAGCAGAGAAGATTTTGGGGGGAAATGGCTGCAGTGCCAGCCTTTGCTGATCTGGGGGTGTCTCTCTTCAGGCGGGCGCCCACAGCTACTTTCCACGACAGCAAGCACAACATTGTCCATGTTCATTTTGATGCCACCAGGGGATGGCTGTTGACCTCAGGGACAGACAAGGTTATTAAGGTAGGAGCAAGGAGTTTTCTCTCCTGTATTTCATTTTCCTTTCCTCTCCCATGTGCTTGCAGTTCTATCTGCTTTCTTCCACCCAGACACCTCACTGATGAACTTCTGCCCAACAAAGGCCAGTGTGGTCTCAGTCTGTGAAGCAACTGCAAACTGTATTTCAATTTTTTTGTGTGGCTAGATAACAACATGGCTAAAATAATGCATGATTATAACAAAGCTGGAATAATCACCAGAACACCTCACAATGTGTTTTGACTCAGCCATTCAAGTTGGTAATATAATATAGGAGGGTTTGGTTTCTTCCAAGGCCAGCTATGACCCTAGTGTAGTGTCATTTGGTCACCTCCACACGAGTGCTGGAAAATGAAATCAAACTTCTTCAGACCTGTTGCATCCACCTCCAACTGTGTAGCCTCACTTAAGTGAAAAAAAACCAACCCAAAAAAGCAGGTACAAATGATTTAGAGATGACATGACAGACTCTATTATTGCTCACTATGTTATTATCTTTTATTATCTCAACAGCTGTGGGATATGACACCAGTAGTGTCTTGATGGTGCACCAGTGGAACTGGAAAGGTGAAACTTGCAGAAGCAGCAGCTTTCCTAACCCTGATCACACTGCAGGAGACTGATAAGGTTGGGTGCTCGTGGGACATGAGAAAAGGAACTAACACGTTTACAACCATTTTACATCCTCTGTTTGATGAAGGCTGAACATTTGCACCAAGACTTATTCCCAAAATCCACCAGAAGGTATTTTTTTAACTAATGGTTTGTACAATCTGACTCCTGCTGTCTTGAGTTCCTTTGGAACACCCGTGTGGGGTGCAACGTTTCCTTTTTCTACTTCACTTGATCAAGATACTTGCTGCTCTCTACAGAGGGTTCTGAGGCTGTTCCCCTGGGAGTTGGGGTACCACCACACTGCCTGAGGCTGTCAGTTCCCCCCAGCAGCTGCTGAGCTGGGGGGTTTTGTGCTGACTGTGCTCTCTGGGGTGGAGGAGCTCCAGGCACAGTGTTCTCCAGCAGCATCACCGAGGAGCTGATGGACATTGCAGTTCCTGAAAGGGCTCTGCCACCTGCTTGTCCCAGCAGACATCACCTGGAGAGCATTTCATTGGCTTGTGGTAGCTAAAACACAGCTTCTGCCTCTGTCCTTCCTGCACAAGACTCTAAACCAGGGGGCCAGGTTGCTTAGCAACTCACCTCTACAAAAGCTGGGAGAGTTTTCCAGCTCAGAGCATTCCATGGAGCACACAGACCTGTTGGAGCTGGTGAGGCTGTTCCCCAGCCCTGGCACAGTCTGGTGAGGCTGTTGGGCTGATTCCAATGAAATCCTTGAATTGCAGCAGGAATTTTTTGGGTGCATGGGGAATGGGGCAGATCTGAAGTTGGTCTAGGGCTGAAGAATCTGGTTTACCTCTACCTCGCACAGCAATGTTTCAGCATCATACCTGTCTGTGTTGGTGAAGATGAATTTGATTTGCCTGTTTTCCATAGAGTTTAGTCATATTTATTTTTGAAAATACTGATTTTTTTTTATTCATTTCCTCTCTAGACCAGAAACTGGTATTACTGAATGATGCCCATTGTCCTCTTGTCATATGTCATGATTTCTTTTAAAAATAAAAAGTATTTAAAAACCTGGATTGACCCAAATTAGCTTTTCAGAAGGATGTTGTTAGGAAGAATAAACAAAAAAAAAAGAAAAAAAAATTCTTTTAGTGAGAGAGAGGCAGATTCTCCAAAGAGAGACTGCTGGCAGCAGGAGAAAGATGGGGCAGGCAGAGCTCCCCCCATGAACACAAACTGGTTTTCCACAGCCTATGGCATCTTGCATCCCCTCAGCAAGGGGCACTACAGCACTGGCACTGGGCAGAGCTCTGGGGTTGTGCTGTCTCAGCAGTGGCACTAGGTTCCTGGAGAAGGGCACTGAAACTTCTGGGACAGCTCTTCCAGCACCTCCATTAGCTTCTCCTCATCCTCTGCTGGACTGTGGGTGCTCGCCAGGGGTAAGTGGGTAGAGACTGGTTGCCTGTCTGGAAGACAACAAATAAATACTAATTTAATAAAATCCTTATGGGTACATTTAACAACCTCTCCTGGCACAAAGAATTCTCTGCTGGGCTTTAGATTGACCCAAACACACCTCGTGAAGACAGGGAAACTCCATTCTAGGGATCTAAGCAATGTGAGCTGAGCAGATTTAAACAGAATTTAACTAGTTTCATTGGTATTTTGGGATTAGAGTGATTGTACTTGAGCAGAAGATGCCTTAGGTTGGGGAGCAAGGTCTCCAGAGATGATTTCCTGAGGGGTAGACCTGCTCCCCATCACTCCTGCAAAGACCAACAGCTTGAGATGGTTGTTGCAGGCAGAGATTGCTTTGGAAGTGGGTAACAGGGTTTTTTTTTCCTTGATTTCCAGCTAATCTGCTTTGTCCAGTTGTGGGCACCCCAGTTCAAGAGGGACAAAGAGCTACTGGAGAGAGTCCAGCACTCCCAGGTCCCTCTCTGCTCTCCACTCACCCCCAGTGTGTAGCTGCAGGGGGTTATTGTGGCCAAAGTGCAGGACTCTGCACTGTTGAACTTCAGCCCACTGGCCCTCACCCAGCACAGTCCTGAATACAGCTATTGTCATGAAAAACAAACCCAACCAACCCCTAAATAAACCCTTTGAAGTCTTTATCAGATGCTTCAGAGGACAAAAGCAGGATCATGACGACCTGAGGCAGCCTCTCTGGGAGAAATGCTTTCTCTTTCCAACAGCAGTGGCCTGGTGCAGCCTTCACCATCCCCTTCCAGGCCAGATGGGGATCCTACAGTCCAGAGCTCTCCACTGCCACCTCACCTTGGAAGAACAAGCCACTGGGGAACTTCACAGCTTCAGCTGACACTGCCAGCCACAGGATGGTGTCAGCTCCCTGGGCCTCTGTGCGCAGCCTGGTCTTCATCTTCTGGTAGAACTCTGGCATTGCTGACCTCACAGCTGGAAGGAACAACAACAGAGTGGTGGGCTGCAGTGGGAGGCTTTTTTGGGGATAAAAAAAGAGCAATTTTAAATGGTCATTGGGAGTGTAGGAGGAAAAGGCATCTCGGTTTCTGCAGGAGGCTGCTGCTGGATGGCTCTGGGTGGTGAGAGGAGGAGCATGGAGAACTCCAGCAGGAAGTTTCATTTCTCATTTGCTTTTAGATTAATCTTAACAAGAAAAAAATATAGTCATGAGTTTCAAGCAGATGTTACCTGGAGTGTCTGCCCAGCCAGGGTGCATAGCAGAGAAATGGATGTTTCTGTGAGCTTTGGCCCATTGCTCTGTCAAGACAACTTGCTGTCTCTAGGATAGAGCAAAAAGGAGACAGATTAGCATCCAGTCCAAGGACTTGTCCTGCAGGTTAGCTCCCAGGGAGATAAAGTACATCAAATGATAAAGCACATCAAATCAGGGCAGCAAGCTGCTGCAGGGAGTGGAGATCTCCCTGCTGAGGAGAGGCTGAGAGAGCTGGGGCTCTTTAGCCTGGAGAAGAGGAGACTGAGGGGGGAGCTCAGCAGTGTCTGTCAAGATGTTCAGGGTAGTGTAGGGAGGATGGAGCCAGACTCTGCTCAGTGCCATCCAGTGACAGGACTTTGTTTTCAAAGCCACAGAGCATACCTTGTTCTGTGCATACACCATAGTGCCATCAAACATCCCAGTTTCTGACTGCAAGTCAGAGATGTTGAGCTTCTGAACTAGCATCCCCCCAGAAGAGACAGTTATCTGCAATCAGATGGATGAGAAACAAATCAAAATCAAAACCAGGAACTCTCCACAATCACATTTCTGCATCACTCACTGGACAGTCCCTAGGGAGCAGGATTCATGGAGCTCATGTGTGGAGCTCACCTGAGGATGAGGTGTAAGAAACAGAGATTTATTTGGTTTTCTTTTTTTTAGCAAGTGATTTTCACTCACAGTGATCTCAATTCCTTCAGGGAACTTTATGTTTCTTCCTTTTGAAGAGCATCCAGGAGGGAGAAAATAGAATCCTAGCCTGGCTAGGGCTGGAAGGGACCTCCAAAGGTCATCTAGTGCAGCCCCCCTGCAGGGAGCAGAACAGCACTATCTGTAATTTAGATGTTTAGCATTTATAGAGGCTAATTAGAAACCAAGGGATTGTATAAAACTTAGGAAATTCCATTTACTTGCTGCCCTGTTTTACACCAACATCTGTCAGGTTCTTTTAAGCCTGCACTCTTGTGACAGGTATTTTGAATTATGCTGCAGGAGGCAACCTGCTCCAGAGAAATGAAAAAGGCAGGTTTCCCAAGGTTTCCCAAGGTGGCAATAGCAAAATCCAAGAGAATTCTACAGATGCTAAAGCATCCTAGCACATGCTGAAATGCTGGCACCAGCCAGAAGGTCAGAAGTGTAAAACACTTTTCCAGCAGCATCACAGACTCACCACTCTGGAATCAGCTTCTTTTTCCAGGAGAGGCAGCAGGGCAGTTGTCAGAATGTATGTACCTGGAAGACAGGCACCAGCATCAACTCCTCTCTCTCTAGAACAGCACAAATACATCATTTAATACAAAATTTAAACCCTGGTGAATGAAACCAAGCAGATGAGTAAATGCAGCAAGCAAAGGCAGCTGCCAGAGAGGGATGAGAGCCTGCACCTCTCCCCTGGGACACTGAGCCATGACATCATTAAGACAAGAACTGCTGCAAGGGGAAAAGAAAGAATAAAATAATCACTTCAGTGCAAGCTGAGAGCCTGGATTCAGTCTGGATTTGCTATGGATTCTTCAGATGCAGATAACATCATGTCTGGGTTAACTCAGCTGCCATCTCCCAAAGGCAGAGCTGCAGTGGTGCCTGACTTCACTGTTCTGCAGATTCACCTGAGCTTTTGAGGGGCTTCATGTGGATTTGTTGATTCTAAAGGGATGCAGAGATGCCCGGGAACAGATCCAGGTGGGGCTGGAATGTCTCCAGAGCAGGAGACTCCACAACCTCCCTGGGCAGCCCCTGCCAGGCT
>JAOEGS010018495.1:17552-33434 GCA_025447755.1 Corythornis vintsioides | reverse complement strand
GGTGATCCTGCTCAGGCAGGGGGGGTTGGACTAGATGATCTTCTAGGTCCCTTCCAACCCCTAATATCTGTGAATCTATGAATCTATGAATCAGTTGTGAAACTTTTGATGAAGTTTATTTAAGCCATTTTTAACATATTTCAGTGATAAAAAGTTCCACCATTTCTCTAGACCGTCTATGCCCATGCTTAGTTTTTCTTTATCCTGGATAGTTGCCTAGTGGTCTAATACAAATCTGCTTTTTCTACATTTTTAATCTCATTGCTTGTTTTAATAGATACCAAACAAATTATCTTTGCGTATTTAACGATTCCCCTCTTCTCTAGTTTTCTCTGGTTTTGACATCATTTGTTCTTGACAGTGAACTAAGGTAGTATTAGGATTTATGTGCAGATAAACCTATCCTCACCTACCTCTTCATAGCTCCCCGTAACCTCAGTGGTCCACTGACTCCCTGATGGCACTGACATACCTTGCTGCACTCACAGTTGCAATACCATAATGCTATTCGTCTGTCATCCCTGGCTTAAGTGAGCACTCCCAATTTGTTCTGGCACATCAGGGAGAGGAAGGGGTTAAATCTTTGTTGTTTCTGTCACTCTTGTGGATACTAACTGGTTCATAGCTTTTGAAGGCATGATGCCCACAATAGTGAAAGTTTGGGGGCTTGTTAGGCAGTGTTTACAAGCCTAGTGTAGTTTTTGCCTCATTATCTGCCTTATTTTCACTGTGTTTTTCCCAGAGCTTCCATGCTTTCTGATTTCTTTACAGGGATACTTTCATAATTTCCATAATGCATTGAACAGAAATCCAACCATTTTGTTTCTGTGTACTGAAATGTGCTGAAGGATCTTGTGAGTTGCCCTTAACACAGAACATTTTACAGGACTATACAGAGTACCACAAAAATATTCTGAACATTAATTTAAAACATATTTTTCTCTAGATTAGTTCTTAAAGGAAGAGGAAGGAAGATATTTAGCTCCAGACAGCACTTGCAATAGAGACCAGTTATTTCTGTACAGCATCCTTCCTTTGAAATATCACTAAATGATTTCCAGAGAGAGGAAGAATGTAATTTAATGATCCCTTGCACAGCTCGAACACCTTTCATCAGAACATCTCAAAGCATTTCAGACAAGCCTGAAAGCTTGTCTGTTTTCCCCCAACTATTTCAGTTGGCCTAATAAAAGATATTTTGTCTTCCTGCACACCTTGTATTGTTTAGCACTCAAAGCATTATCCTACTTGTTTTACGGATAACTAAAAAGAGCACAAAGAGTCCATGTAGGTTTTTTGGGTTTTTTTCAAACAATGAATCTAAGATGAACTCTGTGGGGTCCCATTTTCACTGAGTCTCCAGGACTTGCAGAATACATGTTCTCACATTACAGGCAGACACGTGGAGCAAAGTCTTCGTCCCACTGACATCAGTGGCACAATTCCCATTGATGTGAATACGGCTGAAATTGCATCCTAGCTTTTCTAACTGCTGCCTGCAAAAAACAACTTCAGACCTGTGCATCCTTCCTGTCTCATGCTTCACATTGAGTGTGAAGGCCCTGCAGTCCACTCCGTGTCTGCCATGACATTCTCAAGAAGTGATCAAGTCAAAGCTAAATGAGGAATAAGAGACCCCAGAAACAGGAGTGGGCTGTGCACAGCGAGCGTATAGTGTGTGGTTGACAGTCTCCTTGCAGTTACTGCAGATGGATCCATCTGTCCCGCATGTGCTCCGTGCTGACAAAGGGAAACGTACAAAGAACCATTTGAATCTTCTTGCCCTGACTTGGTCATGTGCTGTTCTCACTCATGAGTGTTTCAGGTTGCAAGTGTGCTGCCAACACCACCGCAAAGACTGGGTCAGGTCTCTGCCATCATGTCAGACCTTTTTTAATTAAAGGATAGTCTAACCACTTTAAAAAAACCTAGAGGTCTGTCTCTTCCAGCTTCATTTTTGCTTAATTAAGACTGTGGATTTCAGGACATAGTACCAAATACACCAAAAGAAAGTGTTGTCTTACAGTCTCAAAAAAATCATCAATAAATCCTTCTACTGTAATGTGCATGGCATTTACACTATCCTCAGAAGCCATGTTTTACAATGTAAAGCACTTCAAAATAAGGATCAAAAAAAGGAACATGAAGGGAGAGAATGACTGTGTATTCAGTGTGGGAATGTCATCTTCTGCTACTGAGGATGTCTGAATATGGTCTGGAGAGAAAAAGGATTTATCCATACTCAGGATTGTCTATTTGTCACTTTCTGTAGGGGTATTCTCAAGCTTGATAGAGGTGCAGCCACCCAGTTTTAGCATATTCTCAATGATTTTCTACAAAAATGCTCACTGAATCCTCTGGCTGTTGTTCTAGGCTGAAAATAGAAAGCTTATGCTCATCTGGCATTTGTTATCTGCAGATGCTTTTTCTCTTTCATAGGTATTTCAGGTTATGGATAAGCTAGACGAAAAAAAGATAGTTTTTCATACTGACAGTTTCATTTTGAAGCTAAAGAACACCAAACAGATGAGGTCTGAGAGTAACTCCTAGGCTTACAGAAACATCCTCATGCATTAAATGTTGGTCTTTCTATTACATCTTGTATTATGAGCTACTTGCAAATCTTTATAGCTGAATCATTCTCACATCGTGATAGAAAACAATATGTGGGAGTTTCTTTCCATATTAGATCTTTGTGGGTTACTTGCTAGTAAACTAATTTTACATGACTCAGATTTTAAATAATAAAAAGGCTTAACTCCAGTCTGATAAGAGTTTATTGTCCACAACTGTAGCCTAGAGACAAACTCCAGCACCTTTGGGACTCAGCTGAGGCAGCAATTAGGCAGCACTTTATTGTGATGCAGCAAGTGTGCAAAAGATGAAGCTGGACTACTCTCAAGAGCTTAGAAACAAAATTGGCTTCCTGGAGAGAGAACATAAGAAATCTGGCAACCTAAAAATATTTAAAGAGCTTAGGGCTCCCAGGGGAGAATTTCAAGCTATTGAAGTGGAAAAGAATGAGCATTTGCTAAGACTGAAGAAAAAAAAAAAAAAAAGGGTTTACAAGAAAAATTACAAAGTGTACAGATTTTTTTTTACTATAGCATGTTTCAAAGGAGAACTATAATAAACCTGAAATCAATCAGTAGCACAGACTTCAATGCAGTGCTCCTAATCAAACAGCCCTGGCTTGAAAACAGGAGTCAAAAGAGGTTTTTTCTTTATTTATTTTTTATTTCAGAATTATAAGGGATTGAGGCCAAAAAATTGTTAAATGAGGTGAAAGGTCTAGGCTAGAGGGCATCTTGAGCAAGTCTAATGAAGTCATGGTTGCTTCAGCAGCCATGCTCCCAAAGGCTTTTGCTGTGTCTGTCACTGTGTCTCTGCTCCTCCTCAGACTCTGGCTCCCTGGGCTCTGCAGTTACATGCCAGAGTGTGTCCCACTAGGCAGCCTACGAAGCCCCCTCCTAGCAGCCCCATGGTTCGTAGCATCCCTGTGTCAAAACAAAGCTCTGTGCAATGTGACTCATCTCTCCTGTCATTTGACATATGCCATACAGACGTTTACCTGTGAGCTAGCCATGATTGGATACTCCATAGCCATGATGAGCATACTCCCTGGATTGTCAGTGGGGAGCTGCAGGAGCTTACACGGCACAGTTTAGCTCAACTGAGTGTACATTTCTACCGAATGCCAAAAGTGACTATTTCTCTCTGTCTTAAAATGGCGCCCTAAGGTGTGTAACTCGCAAAAGGACACCTACATTTACTCAATGAACTCTACCCCCATGACTAGCACTGTGCTAGAGGTTTCTCTGCCATGTTCAGGCTATGCCTTCATGCACCCTGTGTCTAAAATTAAGGTGAATGAGCTGAAAAGAATTTAGCAATATCCCAACAGTACTGAGAGGGCTAAG
The DNA here is from genome assembly GCA_025447755.1 of Corythornis vintsioides. Taxonomy (NCBI): domain Eukaryota; kingdom Metazoa; phylum Chordata; class Aves; order Coraciiformes; family Alcedinidae; genus Corythornis; species Corythornis vintsioides. Next base: position 29,514 of record JAOEGS010018495.1, on the reverse strand, counting down.
AGCAACTTACTGCTGCCTATTCCCTTTCTTGCTACTGCTCCTCAGCATTATGCTGACAGCCCTGTCCATATCACCACTCTAGACAGGTTTGGAGGATGAGAGATGGTTACCTATAAGGAGAGAGGAATGGGGGACACCTCAAAATGGAAGGGGAGGAGGCTGGTGGAGGGATAGAAGCACACAGAGGTAATGTGGCCAGGACATTTCATGTGCTGTGGTGATAGCAGCCCAGTCCATATCTGTCATCTATCTGATGGTCCTGAGCTCTGCATCTATAATGCAGCTGAGGGATAGATCACCTGGGTTCTCCACCTGGGTCCTGGAGTAAGAGTACCTGGGGCTACATTGCAGGTAGGGAGCACACAGTGTTATGGCTCTGGCATGAAACAAACCCTACCATGCACATCCTAACTGCACTTGCTATTACCACCCTGCCTCAGTCGTACAGCTACATTGATGATTTTGTATGTCAGAGATAAGCCCATCAAATCCCAAAAGGAACCCCAAAAGGTCTCTTAAGAATTCCTGCACCAAGGGACAGAGGCAGGTGACTGATCAAAGTGAAAAGTCTTGCTCTGCTCTTCTGTAATTGAGTAAACTTCATATGCACAAACTTTTGATGTCTCTGTGGACTTCAACAGAGCTACACTAGTAGGCAAAAACAGTCAATAATTTTTAAATAGTCCCAAGGAGTACCACTGTTCTGTGCTGAGTGTGCTCAATTCCTTCTCATACTCCCATGGTTTCCCTTTTGTGTGCCATGGACTTCTCCTTTGGTTTATCTTTTGCTAGCTTGGAAATTTCTGCACTGTCTGACTGCAATTTGCAGGGCAGACAAAGTTGGTTGCTCTTATCACTGGCTGCCATTATCATTCATGTGATGGTGTCAGGGCCCAGCATCAGCAAGCTGCCCAGTCTTGCAGGCCTTTGTTGAGCCCTATGCACAGCACTGTACATATTGTAAAGCTGTCCTGCTCATCCCACTCTTTATTATTCCCAAACTGCCCAGAACCCATCTTTTTGTTTGTCAGAAATTAGGCACCTCTACTAAACAATAAGCAGCAAGGAAAAGGACAGCATTGTCCTCACTGAAGCACACCAGCACAGCAGCCGGTTTCTGGATACAGCATTCATAGACCAGAGAGCAAAGTGCTGGCTTGTGTGTAAGTGTAGCAGCAGCGTTCCCTGGAGAGGCTGAGCTGCAGCGTGTGCAGGCAGCCTAGAGCAGTCCTGGAGGAACAGAGCATGTGTGTGTCACAGTCAGCTGCAGACGGCCGTGGCTCTCCTACTGTACCGTGCAAGCCCAGATATGTCACCAAGGCATTTCCTGCTGCATCAGTGTCCACTAGCAAGATGATAACACATTTTCTATATGTCCAAAAGATCCAGTGTACATGCAGTCACATCCGTGGGAGAGGGGTAATCAGACTTTATGCCCAGGATCAGTGTGGAAGTGCTCCACAGGCTACTTCCATGTCAGTGATGAGGAGTAGTACACACTACATGGCACCCCAGGATGCTGAAGCGCTGAGAACATGCTCAATTACACCCATCCCGGACTTGACCAGTTGACCTGCTTTTTGCTGGAGTTCTGTTGCTTTTCTGAAGTGATGCAGAGAACAAAGAGTGTGGTGGAGGTCAGGTTCAATGGTACATGTGAATGCACAACCTGAGCTATGAAGGGAGGTGGCTATACCTTAAATGAGTTTTGTTGCTTACAGTAGCAATCTGCAGCCTCAGAGACAGGGCCTTACAGTAGGAATCCAAAACCCTTCTATAGTACATCCTTTGTTGATGGAAGAAATCCACAGACAAAGCACATTTTGCAACAAGACTTGAAAGAAGCAGGTATAACCCGCTGTCATATTGCAAGGTGACAAGAAAATAGATGGTTTTATGTCTACCAAGGTGTGACTAGCTCATCACTTATATAACCCACTAATTCACGCTGTTACCATGATCTACGAGTAGTTTTTCTGACAAAAGACCTTACACAACTTCTTAGCCTTTGGGGGCACTAAGGGTCTGGACTATATTGCACTAAACATGATGCATACCTATAGAAAGGTCAGAGAGTATTCCATGAACTCTGCTTGTGGCCATATATTTCGTGTTCTCAGGAGGTTAGACCAAATCAGCAATATACAACAATTTAAGAACAAGCAGGTTCTTTGGAAAGCATTTTAAAATTTATTTTAAAGTTGTGTATTTAATTAATAGTTCACCCAAAACACAGTTTATTTTATAGTAGAGATGTGTTAGGGGACCAGATGTGCAAAGTGTCAGGTCAGAACAGGTTAGTTTAGGCCCTATGTCACACACTTGAGAAACACCCACAGCACATTGTTCTTTTGTTGAGATGTGCTCTGACCATCTCAAAGCATTCTACAAGCTAAAGTATCAGTTATGCCTCTGTCATAAGAGGTATCACGATTATTCCCATTGTGGATAGGAAAATCAAAAGGGGAAGGGATTTATCCCTTGTCAATGCCAGAGCTGGGATTGGATTCACTTGTCCTGATTTTTTGTTCTAAGCACTGGTGTTGTTCCTCAGGTGTTATCTCAGACAGCCCTTAGCTGATGAACAGTGGAGCAGGAACCAAAGCCTAATGAGGCTGATGCTGATCTCAAAGTGGATTAATACTAATGGAACTCAAGTAGCTGTTTTAAAATTACTACAGCTGACACTTCAGTAAATTCAGGAAGATCAAGATCCATGCATTTGGGGGAGGAAAGAGGTCCTATGGGCAAAACTCACACAAACTAAAACCAGACTGTAGCTGGAGCAATAATTTCTGATTATAGTATCTCTTTATCTGCTCTTCACAGTATAATTATGTTTGATAAATGGTGTTACTTTCCTTGTTTTCCTACTTTTCCTTCTTCCAATATTTTGTACCTGGAAACTCCAGCTACAATGAATCTGTTGTTTATAAGGTACTCTGAATGTCCCAGGGCCCTTGTGACATTCCTGAGCAGCTGATAGAATAAACCTAGGCAAGGAGATGTCTGAAGTAAGGGGACTTGCCTCAAGATGTAGAAATGAGATGGCACCACATGAAACACAGCCCAGATCTGTGGATCCCCAGACACCATCTGCCTCCCTGCAGACATCTGTCTACATGGACAGACTTGCTTTCAGAATTACGGGTTCCAGGGCATGGATTAGAGGGAGAAGAAATCAAGTAAGATCCCTTCCCAGGCGGAGAGCAGGCCAGACAAAGTCCTTTGAGTGCCATTCTGATGAGAAACATTTTTTTAGCTTTTGTCATGGGATGGTCTTGCAGAAGTTATTTCCTTGGAGTGGACCCCTCAGCTTCCTCTTTGCTGGTCTCACTGTCCTGTTTCCTGAGCTCCTGGGCAAAGGCTGATGCCATCTGAATGTGGCTTACGGAACTGAGCTTTTCTCTGGGACAGAGGCCTGCCCACTCCCTTTGGAGAAAGAGAGGTCTGTGATTATTGCTTACAGAAGAACTGGAATAGCTATTGACCAGCAAGAAAATGTTATGGTTTTTTGGGCAAAAGGGAGCTGTAATGTTTTCCTTTTACAGTAGTTGGCAGCATTTCTCTATAGCCCAAGCAGTTCTTTCTTAATAGAATTAAGAAAGCTCATTGATACAAGTTTACTAGAGGGAGAGAAGTGTATGAACAATTTTGGAATTCAAACAAAATAATAAAGTAAGATAGGTTTAAACTCTGGGATCCCAATAGTGACCAAGTGGAAGAACAGCAGAGTGAGACCCAAAAGCAGGGTGATGGGCTGAGGGGAGACCAATGGCTAGGTACAGAGAAGTATTGTAGGTAGGGTGATTTTCAAAATATAGTCTATTTGGAATATATACAGTAAGGGCATCACTTGCAGCTTTTTTCTGGGTTCATGCAGATGTTTCAACTTACTATATTTCATCAATGACATGAGAAGTGGGAACCAAATGAGTTAGATGACTGCACTTGGAAGCCAAGGTAACTGAGTGAACTACCAAAAACACCAAGGTGCATTTCATGGAAATACATAATAAGAAAGGTAGCAACCTGCCTCTTCTACAGAACTTATTATAAACCCTTGTGTGACCCTGATTCTCCTCTCCTGTTAACATCTTGTCTCTAATCCTCCTTTGCTTCAGGGAAAGGTTAGTGGAGAGGCTGCTGTGGGTTAACCCTGACAGAACTTGTCTTACCATGTAGCTTCATCTTACAGTGGCCACAAACCTGATACACAAGGGAGAAGCGAACTCTTGCTTTGGGCGAGAGGACCTATTCTTCAGCTGGTTGACAGTGTTTGTCCCCATTTCCTTGTATTATGACGCGTTCACTTTTCTCCTCAGCTCCCTGTGCAGCTGCAGCACTGGTCCTTCATCAGAAGCTCTCCCCCAGGCCAGGCACCTACCACAAATACACTCTCCCATCAGAAACAACCATCAGTCTTAAAGAACAAGCAAAGCCACTTTATTTTGGGCACCATTTTGAGTGCTCCATGATGAGAGTGTTGTCCGTGGTGGCTGATGCAGCCAGGGTATAAAATGATGTTGTAGCTATAACCATGGTGTGGTGGGTGTTAAATCTTGTGCATGTATTGCGTTGAACACACTTCAAGGTTGTGTGCATAGCTGGATGGTAAAATAGCAAACACCTTAGGCCTACATACCACAGGAAAACCCCTCGTATATACATATATATTAGATGTGTTTTCCTTGTGGAACCATTCTTCAACAGATGGTTGTTAAACCCCTTTTCTCTTGTTCAAAGAAGCAGAGGAATGTTTACATCCCATCCCAAAGCAGCTGCCTGCCCTGAACCCCCACAGCACTTGAGAGGTTTGCAGGGTATCACAGAAGCCCACTGTGTGCTCGTTGCCTCCTGCCAGCTGGAATCCACACTGTTGTCAGAAAAGCCAGTCTTAACACTTTCCATCTTGCCACCCCCCCACCATCTCCTCGTGCCAGCCCCATCATCGACCCAGCCACTCTGCCAGACGGTTTAGCAAGCTAAGCCAATTGAAAATTAACCCTACCAAAAGGGGGTGGAAAAAAAACAAACCAGGAGGGGAGGATTGAACTGAGACCAATCATCCCCTGGCACCTCCGACCCTACAGCCAAAGGAGCACAAGTGTCAGCAGAAGGGAGAGAGCTGCCTTTTGGCAGGAGCCCAGCTGTAGGTCAGCTTGGGCCAGCTGTGTAAGTGCACATTCACTCAGCCCCCAAGCTGCTGAGGGAGCTGGAACGGCACGACATAGCATGGCATGGCATGGCACAGCATGGCATGGCACAGCATGGCATGGCATGGATGGCACACTCGCTGCCAGCCAGCTGCCCAACCCGTCTAAACCTCACCGTGTCCAGCTTCACTCCTGAGGTGTATGCTAGGGAGACATTAACATCTTTAATGGAGCCAAGTTCTTCTGCAATTCAAGTTTGAGACCTTGAAGAGTAATGGCCATTTTCCCAAGCAAGAAAGGAGCAGATTCGTACCTGTGGGGTGATTTAATGTTATCCCATGAGAGTAAGTGCCTCGGGGCAGAGCTGGGTCTTGTTCTGCTCCAAAGTGGAAGGCATAAATAGTTAATAGAAGAACAAAAGGGGACAGCTCTGCCACAGTTTACACCAGGGAAAGTGAGATCACCAAGTGAACCCTAATGGCTTGCCTTTTCAAGAATGAAACAAAGTTTTGGATGTTTTTTCAGCAATGTTGCAGCAGTGATGATGTCAAGCTACAGGCAAGGCAGAATTTATAGGAAGAGATAAGGTCTTTTACTAGACCAGCTGGCCACACTGTAGAAAGCAGACACCCTTGCAGACACATAAGCCATTCAGGCATGTTTCAGATTTAAGGAACTTGTGCTTCTGAAAGCATGCTTTGCCTAGGAAATAGGTTGGTCCAACAAATTGCTTTTACACCAATCTTGCCCCACTGCTGATTTTAAAGTATTCTTTAGGCAAAAGTTTCAGCTTTTTGAAAATTAAGCTGTTTTCAGCTAGACATTCTATTGCTAATTCTGGAAATTCAGTTCTCACCCTTGAAACGTTAACTTGTCGATTCTCATTGTCAAAGGCACATCAGAGGCAGGACTGCAGCACAGCCAGTCACAAACTGAATTAATTCTTCTCCCTTCTCTCCCCCCCTACCAGGCACAGCCACACGCCATCTAGTGAAGTAACAAAGAATGCTGCCTGAGGTATGGTGCACATGTAGGTTGCATTTATCATATTAAGCCATGAAATGATGCCTATTGGAGAGCAGGCTGTTTTTCAAACTCCAGTTATTTGTTTTAAGGTAGCTACCCTAAGGAATAGGCCTTTTCTGGCCTTTAATGTCAGGCAAACTGCTTCATGGGATAGAGGCAAGCAAAAAACTACAGAAAAATTACTTAAATGTATTAAGCAATATCCTTGAAGGGACCTATAAGGTAGCTTTTGCCTAAAATACTTCCTGGCTAAAGGTAGTTGCTGTTGTAAAAGTAACTTTATCACTGTGTAACTGCGGCACAGAAGCCAACTGGATTCCTTGTACCCAAAATCCAGATTCCTCCCGTTGGTGAGTCTGCAGCCTGTGCCAAAGAGGTGAGGAATCCCTGAGTCCTTCCTGCTTCGGGCTATCGTGCTGTAGCTGCAGCCAGTGCTACAGGAAGCAATGCTGAGCACACACCCTCCCTTTGTGCTTTATGAACCTTACAAAGACAGCAAACACTTGGCTTTTGTCAGCGAATAAAGCAGAGTGTGTAAGAGAAGATTTATAGGTGTAACACCCCAGCATTGTGCACTCGGATTTACCCTCACTCAAAACCCATTTACTTTAATAGGAATGTTGCTGCTAAAATCCTGCATGATGTTTAAAATATTTACCCCATAGGGAGCAGATAATCTGGGAAGTAACAAGGTGCCATTTCCTAACGAATGTGTTCTCTGACTATAACCACATGTTAATGGTAGAATTTAGGGCCACGCTAGAGCAAAGCATTCACCACTTACTGGCACAGTTAAGCTGTGCTGTCACCCGAACTGGCAAGGTTCTGTTTACTGTCATGCAGATACTTGTCAGATAGGGGTAAAAAAAAAAAAAAAAAAAAAAGAAGAAAAAACCAATTCAGATACCAAAGCTGGAACATCAGGCTTCCTTGTGTGGCTTTCTATTCTTAGTTTTGCTTTTAATCCTCAGAACAGAACCATTTTATTTTGAACTCCAGCTACAAAGTTTATGAGACTTCTGTGAGCACTGAAATGGTTCTTCTCACAGGTGACCAATACAAATGGCTCTGAGGTTCTATAGACCATGTAAACTATGGCAGCAGGATGTCAGAAATTCCATTTTCCCTGTCTCAAATCACAAAATGCTGTGTGGCCCTTCATTTTGCCAGGATTTTCCCATTCTGGTGTGGACATCAGTGGATTTTGTTCTGTCCTTTGCACATGAAGCAAAGACGGGAGCTGAGTTCTTCCACTGTGTTGCCTGCCTTGCTCATCTCTGAATGAAGGCATGTCAGCACAGCTTAAACCCACTGAAGAAGCTGTAATTCCTAGCAGTCCCTGTGAAGCTCATCTCAGTTCCTGTAGCTCCTCTCTTTCCCGACTAAGGTTGTACTTGACCGACTGTCCTTGTCAGTGGACAAGGAGACACATTTTGGGATGTATTAATGGGTGCACTTGGAGGGATTAACCACAGTCTCTCCGCCTTGAAACGGCTTCAGCTTGATTTCTTATAGAAATTAGGGTCTGTGATTGCATAGGCAGCTGTCTACATATGTCAGTCTGTGCTTTTTTGTGTATCTGCCCTTCCCCCAGTAACTTCTGAATTCACTGACCAATTTCAGCAATCTATAACAGAGAAGAAGCAGTCTTTAAGATAATTAAATTGCTAAATGTTCATTAAAGTCAGCAGTGAACCACAGGAGAAAGAACTTATTGTAATTTAAAATAACAGTGCGGCTCAGCACTTAACTTGCCCCAGAGAATCCCCACTGGGGAGGATATTATACAAACCCTTTTTAACCCCCCACATGTGTGTTTTAGAGCAGGATCCAGTTCTAAAAAAAACCCCAAAATTCTGTTTCTTTCTAGTTTTCTTCTAAGGTGGGGGATCCCAGATATCTTATTCCACAGATAATTAAATGTGGCTCAAGGCTTCAGCCGTGGCACAAGGCTTCATGGAGAGTGCTCCATAACATCCTGCCAAAGGAAGCAGTTCATGAGAAACTGAAACAGGATTTCTCTTGGAATTAGAAAAGTTCACTGTGATGGTGTGTATGTGGCAGCATCCAAACCATTTTCATCAGGTCTTTACATCAAACTTAGCATCCTCATTGTCATTCACTCATTTCGGACTCCCACCCCATCTGTTTTGTGTCTCCAGTGTGGCAGCATCTCTGTCTCAGGCAGCAGAGGAGCAACTGCGTTACCCACTTGACAGTTTTCAGGGAGGAATTGTCTCACTTTGCAGCCCTGCCCAAAAAATGCAAGAGAGCAGAGTCTCAAAGCAGAGCTTGAGCAAGTGGGTGATATTGCACTTTCAGGATCCCAAATCCCCTTGTGCTTTGACACAGAGAAGGTGGTGAGGGTAGGGGATGACACACGTTCCCTGCTCATCCCTAAGCCCAAAGCTACCACTTAAAACAGGTATCTGTGTAAAAGAAGGCCCCACACCTGCCAAACCACCAGCCTCAAGCTTCCTTCCTCATTTCTTCAGGCCTCAGAACAACAAGAGTGTTTGTGCAATGTGCAGTGCACCCTGTGGTTTTCTCTTCTCCCCCAAGACATGCTATCTCATCTCCTCAGAGTAAAAAAAATCAGTCAGTGAGCCTTATGAGACAGGAAAAAAGAGGTGAACTGTGAAGCAATGTGCACTTTGCTCAGCTGGATTTACTTTTCCACACCAAAAAAAAAAAAAAAAAAAAAGAAAAAGGGAGGAAAAGCATGGGGCAGTGTTGCAGACCTCATTTGAATCTGATAAAAAGCAGGAGTACCTCCTTTGCACATACTCTGCAGCATGACACCAACAGCACCAGGCTAGAGAAAGGCCATTAACTGAAAACTCATCTTGAGTCAGAAACTTTCAAGAGTTCTATTTGAAATGATGGTGAGAATTTAGTGCTTTTTTTATTGCTGCTTTGCTTTTGGTTCCTGTTTTTTGCTAACATTGAGAAATTAGGTACCTTATGAAGCCCTGTGGTGTGTAACACGCAGGATCAGCCTGTATACAAAGGAAGGAAGATGATGTGGCAGAACATTGTTGAGGAAAGATCCTGTTTGTACAGGGAGCTGAAGAATAGTAAACCAGAACAGGGCAGGGATGCAGAAAGATCAGAAATGAAAGGAAATCAACCCAAAATGCTCTTGAATCCTGTTGGTGTGCAAGAGCCTGCTAGAGCCACTGAAACCATTTAAAAATCTAGTTTATTTGTCTTTTCTCAGATTTCCTGTCCTGTTGTGATGGGGAAGAGAGAGAAGAGAAGGAGAGGAACACGCTTGGTTGCATTCCCCTGCCTTTTTTCCTCCTGTGGCAGCCCTGCAGCAGTTGCACTTGGGGCTCCAGCAGCAACTACGTTTATATCAGAGCTGCCAGAGCCAACCAGGAGTTTCTCAACAGTATTTCCTAGCTGTGTCCTGGCTGCCTTTGTGATTTTTTTTTGAGATGTATAAAATGCTGCCTCTCACTTTGTTTCCATGACACAACTTACTCAATATGTTTATCCTGACAAACATGCGCCCATTCTGCCAATGCTGTGTGTGTGTAATGGGGGAAATTACTCCCATGATACGTGCCCATTTCAGGTTACATGCTCTCCTGTTAGCCTTTTTAAAACACAGATACTTAAGGTCATTATGCTCTCTAAATAAGTCTCTAACATGACGTTTCAACAGACCCATCTTTTCAAAGTCATATCAAACATCTAGATAGCAAAGTGTCTGCAACAGGAGGATTAGCCTGTGAGTAATCTGGGTGGTGCTGCTGCAAACATGGTTTGTTTTCATTTTTGGTTTGTTTTGTTTTCTGAATCAATTCAAGCGGTTTATAGTCAAATTTAGAGACCAATAGCAATATATGGCTGCAAAGCCCTGCATCCAAATACAAGCATTTGCAGTTCCTTGCTGCTTGTATATAATAATCTTCCTGTGTTGGTGTGAGCAACTTTGATCTTTGATACAGTGGCCAGCTTCCTGCAGTAGGCGGAAGAGACATTCTTAACTCTGTCAGCAAGCTGCGTCAAGAATTTATCGAAGCTGCTGACTCCTAACATTCAGAAGAGCAGTACCAAGGCACATATTATAAATGACCCTTTTCTCCAGGTCCACCAGCTGTAAACAAGCTCAATGTGAATTTAGACAAGGGAAGCACTATGCCAAGGTGTTTATTGATTTATTTGTGTTGTGACTTTGGTGGTTTGAGTGGCCCCCACTGAAACCCCCTAAAAAAAACCAGAAACCAAACCAAACCAAAACAACAACAACAAAAACAAAACAAAACAAAACCAAACCAAAACAAAATAAACAAGCAAACAAACAAATTAACAGCAATTTTAATTGTAACAAGCCAGAGACATTCCAACACACCTCAGAACCTTTCTGGACATGAGCACACATGAACATGATTCCTACACCAAGGCACCTGAAATGACATCAGCCAGTGCTGAGTAGGGGAGTGAATCACAGGCCAGGGAGACAAGTAACCAGTCAGGGATGTTCTTCTAAGCATTGAGACAAGCTTATTTCATCAGCTGATTTCCTCGGGGAATTTGCCTGTTTTGAGCTTTTCTATGATTGATGAATGACATAACTGGATCATTTTGGTCATTCTAATGGCATGTGCAATATGGGGGGTGGGGGGGGAAGGGGGAAAATGGGGGTTAAATTCCTCCCTTGTTTTAGAGACCTTATGTCCTGGTTTTCTGCAAGGTGACTGGCACCACTTTCTGTGTTGATGTAGTGGGATGAGACAAGATAAGAGGAGAAAACTTCATAGCTACATCAAGGTGGAACAGTGCCACAGGCTCCACCAGCATTCTGCCAGGTACAATTGGGTACTGTATGGCTAGGAGGTACCCAGACACAGTTAAGTGCCATACAACCAGGAGGTCTCAGGACTGTGAGGCTTGTGGGTAGGTATGGACTGCAGGCAGCAAGCCCTGCCTTCTCACATGGCCCTCATATGAAGTGGGAGTAGACCCTTTTATATCTGGGGTGTGTTTAATATATATTAATGTGATCTCCCATAGAGGTCCCATCCTCTGCTAGGTACATATGCCACCACAGCATGCATGCAGTTCCTTTCAGCAGTAAATGATCCATCTCACTATGAGACCTTGGCAGCACTGCAAATCATGCCCTAGCATTCTTCCTAGCTCCTAAGTGCTGATGTCTGAGTATGCTGTGGCCATTCCAGGAGAGATGGAAGCTGTGGACATTGACTTCAGGTAGTCATTGGCACCAACATGCGTACCCACAGGATGTTTCAAGTATAGGTGCCTGACAGGAAATCAGGGAGTACTCAGGTCTGCCTCTACTGCTACAATGTTGACAAGGCACATTAAACGCTTTATTGTAATAAAGAATGTGCTCTTTTCTCATTGTTTTGGTAAATTTGTGCAGCCCCTCTGGGTCTTTATGATGCATGACTGAAAAGGAAAGGAAGGAGCTGCAAATGGAAATTTCAAGCCATCAGCAAGAGAAAACCCAACCAACTTCCCATACCATGGGTGAAAAACTCAGGCTGGCCACTTCAGCTTCAACTGACAGGATTGCTACCCTGGACTTCAGAAAGGCCAACCTTGGCCTTCTGAGGGAACTACTTGGAAAAGTCCCATGGGACAGGGCTCTGGAAAGCAAGGGGGCCCAAGCAAGCCGGCTAATATTCAAACGCCATTTCCTCCAGGCTCAGGATCAGTGTATCCCAAAGAGCAGGAAATCTAGTAAGTCAATTAGGAGACCTGCATGGTTGAGCAAGGAACTCTTGCTAAAACTTAAGTTGAAGAGG
>JAOEGS010018494.1:0-23973 GCA_025447755.1 Corythornis vintsioides | reverse complement strand
TAACTTTTTTTTATTTTTTTTTTTTTTTTTTTTTTTTTTCTTTTTTTTTTTTCTTTTTTTTTTTTTTTTGTCTTCTAGGCAAAATAAAGATATTGCACTGGTAAATTTGGCAAATATTCTGCACCGGGCTCACTTCTCTGCAGATGCAGCTATTGTGGTCCATGCAGCTCTGGATTACAGTGACTTCTTTACCAGCTACTACACTTTGGGAAATATATATGCAGTAAATACTATCTTTATTTTCCAAGACATAGAAAACCAAGTATTATTTACTTTTTCTGGCCTGCCTTGGAGTGCTTTACTCTTCTGCAATGTATTTTGCATTCTACATGCATTTCACACTTAACGTTTAAGATTCTTTCAATATATTTTCATCCATAAGTCTGTTTTTCAGTACAGGTTTTATATGCACTTAGAGATAAAACCCAGATAAATTCTTTTGCAGTTTGTCTTTTTCACAGTGGCTTGAGTGTCAGAAATGACAGGCTGCTTGTTACCACAAATTAAAATTTGAGTTAATGATTTCTTTAAAAATAGTATATTTTTAATCAAATGTTACCAAACAAAGGCTAATTGTCTCTGGGTCATTTCTCAGATGCTTGGAGAGTACAACCACTCAGTCCTGTGTTATGATCATGCTCTACAGGCCAAACCAGGGTTTGAGCAAGCTGTAAAGAGGAAGCATGCTGTTTTATGTCAGCAAAAACTGGAGCAAAAATTGGAGGCCCAGCACAGGTAACTAATGAACCATCCTAGTGGCAATTCATCCAATCTCACCTCTGCTGTTCTGTTGCAGCAATTATTTGCATTCCAAATAGAATCTTGAAAACCACTATTGTATGTTTATCCAGCTCTGCAATAAAATGATTCAGATGAATACTTTTAAGAAACCCAAAGTTGAAAATGTGCAACACTGTAGGAAAAGCTGTCAAAGTAAATCTTTTCTACTGTTGAATTTTCCAGATCACTTCAGCGAACACTAAATGAATTGAAGGAATATCAGAAGCAGCATGACCACTACCTCAGGCAACAAGACCTTTTAGACAAGTACAAGCTCATCCAGGAGGAGCAAATCTTGAGGAACATAATTCACGAGACGCAGATGGCAAAAGAAGCTCAATTAGGTACAACTTTTTAGAGTTTGTGCTCATTATAGCAAAGAACTGCACATATTCAGATTAGTGTCAGGACAGAACTTCTTTCTATATTAAGATGGCCCTGAGTGGCTGTCATGTTCTGCTTATTAAAACAAGGCATTGCAAAATGTTCTTGAACAGAGTCTTTAAAGATGGAGTTTCCTCTGTGCTGATTAAATGGATAAAGAGGATTGACCAAATTAAGGGCAGAGGGGTTGACTGTGTGTCTTCAGAATCCTCACTTAGATAGTAGAAATTAAAAAAAATGTGGTGTGCTTTGCAGGGAACCATCAGATTTGTAGACTGGGCAACCAGCAGCATAGCCTGCACTGCCAGTGGGACCAGCCAGTTCGTTATCACCGTGGAGACATCTTTGAAAATGTGGAATATGTTCAGGTTTGTCTCTGATACTGCTGCTTGAAGTTGCATCCCACTTGCCTCATCAGCAAATTAGTTCCATTTTTGTGAAGGCTTCACAAAGGGGGTATATTTTGAGCATGGTAATTATAGTGGAAATCATTTAATGTCTTTAACAGAGAGTCACATATTTAATGCTGGTTTATTTCGCTAATAATACAGGCTGAGATTGACTGTAGGTTATCAAAATTTAGAGAGCTTATTGTGTAAGAATTACTTGAATAGAAAAACTTTACTGTAGTCCAAAGTCTTAGTTTCCTCTGACTTACCAACCACTTCTATATCGACTCCTTTACTATTTCAGCCTGCCTAGAACAGCCAAGTATTGTTTTCTAGGGAGAATAAGAATCCTCACTTGAGGAGTTGCAGCATTCTCTTACATACATAAACTATATTTCAGGCATTTTAGTAGGAACAAAACACGTTTCCTCTTCCAAATTTATCTTCCTTCAGAGGAAAAAGCATTAGGCAGTTGATGTTAATAAAGAGGCAAAAGTTTTCCAAGGAGTTTTCTTTTCTAATGTACATGGTATATAGAACAAGAATTATTATTTAGTGGAAAGAATATTTTAACACAATAGCTTAAAAGTCTCTTTAATATGCTATCAATAACTTTACAGCCTTAACATCAATGACAGTTTCTTTTGTTTGTTATGCTGCTGTATGACTCAAATTTTTGTGCTTTCCTAATTTAATCTAGAAAGACTTAGGTGACATTTAAAGGTCCCTTCCAACCTAAAACATTCTATTATATTTTCCTACCAGAAGGAGCACAAAACTGCCATAAGCAATAAACAAATGGAAGAGCACAGCTGATGATGTTGTATCTAGTGAGGGCTTTTGCAGCCCAAAAATAAGGTGCTACCCGGGTGTTTTGTGCATTTGTTGGTTGTATATCTTGATGTAGACAGCATGGCAAGGAAATCTCTTAGAGGAAGATAGAGGAGTTTTGGAAGGTTGTATACAAGGTTGTATACCCATACTGAAAATCCAGAATGACAGTCACCCAAGCAACACTGCTGCTGCTGTGTTAGAAATAAAGATCATGGTTTTGTTTCTTTTGTGATGTGGAATGTCTGCCAGGGTTTCCCCTTAAGGTGGTTTAAGAAACAGGAGTAGTTATTTTTAATTATGTTTTTTCTTCTTGGGAGTTCTCCCTATTATACTCATTTGAAATTATTAAAATGATAATAATTATACATTCATATTATCAAGAAAATTTTGCAAGCCATGAGTCTTAGTAACTCTGACTTAAACTAGAGCTGTGCAGTCTAGATAAGTAGATTTTGTTTGTGGTCTATTGGAAATGTTTGCTTTGTAACATTTAGCTTTCTTTTGCATTTGTTGTTTTCACTGCTGACTTAGAACATGAATATTACTTTTCTGTGGTGTGAGTCAATCAAGAAGCTTACATTTTTTTTCCTACTACCCAAATTTCAGCTGATCATTTAGGCTTAGCTACATGAATAGTGGGGAAGAAATAATGTGCAGCAATTCAGCCAGTAGCCTACCGTGTCTTTTCTTTCTCAAATAACTGGTTTTTGTCTTGTTTCTAGTTTGGTGAAGACTCTTCAACTTCTAGTATGACCTCTGTGAATTTGGATCTTCATGCAAACCAAAGTGACCACAGCCAGTCCTTGCAGTCTTCCCCTGTTGCTCGTTCTGTCTTTTCAGTGTGGAGTGTAGAACCCAACAGAGTGAGTGAAGGGGATAACTTTGCCATTCCAAAGAGGAGCATCTGAAATTTCTTAGCATTTGGGAGGCAGTTTTGATGTGTGGCATTCAACACATAAGCATCATTGGAAACTCTATAGTGCAGAGGGGGTTGTCCTGGTAAATAAACATCTGCTGCAAATGAAGCAGTACAGCTGAGTAAGGATTCAAACTGGCCTGTTGATATTCCAGAAAAGATGGGAAAATATTAGCTTTAAAGATCTCTGCTCTTTTTTTACCTCCAGATTATTCCTTATTATGCTCTTAGTAGCTTGTTAATTAGAACAATAAAAATACTGCAAAAATAATAACAAATCATTGCTTTCCCCCTTAGGACAAACAGCATATTCTTTGGCCTCAGCGATCAGAGTGCATGAAATCTTTCCCCAAAATTCCTGATCCAGAAGAACTGCCAACTTACTTTCTGCCTCCAGAAAACAGGGGATTCAGGCAAGTGGTGACATTTAAAAATTACATTTCTAAGTTTCTCACACTGACCTCTTAATGAGTATTAAGCTTTCTGGAGAGGATGTTAGTAATCAACAGCATAGAAGTATTCACTTCTTTCTCTAGCCCTTCCACAGAGTGAGGTTGTTTTCATTTATTGTCATCTTTGCTGTAACTGTAACAGTCAGATCCAATCCCAAGGTGAATACATGAAGTATCTACAGTATTACTAAAAGAATGAGGATTTAAGCACAAGTCTGAATGTCTTGTAGAACATATTAAAATCATACGATTATTAAAGCAAAGTATTAAAGCAGAGGTTCCCATCCATAAATGTCCTGAAGCTTCTTTTGGAAAAAAAATTTAGGATATTCTTCCCAAATTTTTTGGCTACCTCTCAATGCTTTTGAAATCAAACTTTAGGTTAGAACTTCAGTATTTTCTTCTTAACTTACACAGTTAATCAAACTTCCTACAATCTGTATTAGCATAATGTGAGAACTCTCTGTGGCTTTACTGCATTGTGCATTATTTACAGCTATTCTGTGCTTATAAATTGAAAGTAAACATCTTATTTATTACTGACTTTTCAAGGGGAATTGTGATCCTTGAAGTCTCCTGGTTTGCAGCTGTGGCAGTGTCCAGCAGGAGGCTTGTCAGTGGGTACACAGCCAATCTCTGTGTTCATGGAGCAGTCACGTGCAGCTTGTGCTATTAACTCCTCTTGGTTCTCCATGTTTCTAGAGTCCACCCAATCCTGGGTATCCCAAGAGTTGCTGTTGGGCATGAAGAGACCCAAGCACCTGACTGTTCTTCCATTACTGATGCTCGTAATAATGAATCTCTGAACGTGCTGGTCAAGGAACTAGACAGTAATTTAGATTTGAAATTCAGGATGCCAGATGATCAAGCAAGACAAGTAAGAGAAATTTTCTTCTTGTTTCTCTTCTGTTTAAAGTTTTCTTCTTTATTGCAGTGTTCTCCTCTTTCTATGATTCTGTGAAAAAAGCTTACTCAGAACTTGAAAGATTCTGATATTTAAAAGATTACTTGATATCACAAGCCAATCAGTACTCCCAAAAAAAGAGGAGCAAGTATTTTCTAATAAGGCTGGAGAAAGGGAGAACTTGTCACTCAGCATGCAACTTGTTTTCTCACTTCTTTCAAATGCTGACCAAAAGCACACAGAATAGGAAATTTAATTTACTATTTGACATCACTGCTTTTTTTAAAAACTTCTAAGTCACTTAATTCATTGTCTTGGGGTTTCCAATAAGTACTGTATTCTACCAAGTTGTTAATTTTAGGCAGAGATTAGTCCTTTATTCTGCTTTCCAGAGACTAGATGCTTTAATCATTGCATGTTCACGTTGTCTGTTTAGAATGCTTTGGGGTTTTTTTTCACCCTCCTTTACTAAGGGCAAGACTTTGGGAAGCAAGAATTGAATTACCATATAGATACATACTGTAAAACTTACATAGTTGTTTTAAACAAATAATAGTTTTAACCTTTGTTGTCCAGGTTTTGCATTCTCGTGTTGACAATCAGACTGTTACACAGGCAAAGATAGGAGCATTCCTAGATCGTGCCATGAGAAAGGTATGTCCAGAACTGTAGTGTGAGTTAAATCCAAAATTCTTATTTATTCTTTCTATGTGTCTAAAGAAGTCAGTCAGTGATGTGCAAGAAATAATCTTTTTTTTTTTTTGCTGCTTGTAACTGAGCGGAAACAAAAAATCCACATTTACAGGTAAAGCACAAACAGATGGAAAGCATCCATTTAATTTAGGGTTTTGTGGCCTAAAGGACCCTGTAATTACTTTTTCTTGTACATGCAGGACACAGCAGTAAGATCTTAGCTAATCTTGGCAGATGTTTTTTGAGCTGAAAGAAACAGCTTTCCTCTATCTTTCACCCCTCCCTGCATTCCTGCCTGTTACTCTTCTTCCTCCTCCCCACCACCCTTCCTTTCCCCTCACCCCCTCCATGAAGAAACCAACCCTCTGTCAATCTTCTGTCTGGGGCAAAGTATGTGCATCTGTTGAACACCCTTTGGAATGCCACCTCCACCTTGAGTGGGGCCTTTGCATGGCATCACGAGTCAGATTACAGGGAGCATTGAGATGGAGCTTAACTCTTTTTCATGTGCCCAGCTGATAGTTCTCAAATTAACTCTCTTGTCCAAGCTGTGGTGTATGTGTGTATTGTTTTTGTCTAAAATCAGCCCCACTTACCATGTGCATCTGTCTTACCCAGAAGAAGAATTAACAGCAGGAGTTGATTCCTGTTATTATGCTGTTCAGAACAGTCCTGCACATCTCTAACAGTCTTACTGTTGCATGTGTAGGTATTTTGGGTTTTAACTTCAGTATTCTTGTTGTAATATTTGTACATAGATCTGTACTCATATCAGTCAAGATTCTGAAGTGGCTCACAAATGTTGCTTCCTGTAGCAGGTTAACCCTTGTATATATTAAGAGATTTTTGTGGTCATGAACAGAGTGTGAGCAACAGGTGCTACTGAATGGCAGTTCAGACTGTTAATTGCATTAATTAGAGTAGACTGATTGGTAGCCATTTGAGCAAGCAGTGATTTCTATCTAGTTAATAAGGTAGGTAGTGTGTGAAAGGTGAGTTGTTTGATTCTTACCAAAGAGCAGGCAATTCTCTCTTCCTGCAACCCCTCTTTGAGGATGTTTTCATCCTTTTCTCTGACTCTTCCTACAGCCAGAAGATCCCCTATGGCTTGTGCTCAATGAAGCTGGATTGTACTGGCGTGCAGTTGGAAATGGCACCTTAGCTATTACTTGTTTGCAAAAAGCATTTAATTTGGCTCCACATGACTATCAAGACATACCCTTGGTCAATCTTGCTAACCTCTTGATTCATTATGGTCTGCATTTGGATGCCAGCAAGCTCCTGCTGAAGGCTTTGGCCATCAATGCCTCTGAGGTAAGATGGGTTTTGGACAATGGTGAGTGTCTTTTCCTTCATTAGTTTCTAAATACATGTATCTTACTTGCTCTTACTTCCCTGTGCTTGTGGTTCAACTTCCAGCTTGTGATTCACAGCAGATGGTAATTTTCATTTAAACTTGATTGATGCTGATTGCTGAGAATATAAACATCTAGAACAGAAGTTTTTCTCAAATAGATGGCACTTTTTGCCTTCTGTATTACCAGCAGTGGCTCCAAGGAATTTAATCCTGGGGTTTTGGCAATGCTTTAATCTAAAACAGACCTGTAATGCTGTCATCATTGTATATTGATTATTTTTAATTTTTTTTAATCATTAAAGTAGCACATCTGTCACCAAGATCTTTGGATGTATAGAGATCTTTTTTTCTGTGCCACTTGACTTTTTCTCTACACTGTTTTATTTGTACCTAGATTTCATCTATATCCTTGAAGGAAAAGCTCTTTTCTGGTTGCTTGGTGACTTGACTTTCAACCCTAGGTTCAAAATGGGTTTTTTTTTTGTATTTCTAACATTAAAAACATTTAGTAGGTTGTCAAGAAGGAAGTTTCTGTATAAGGTGTTTAAACTACTGGAGTATCCAGAACAATTGTGAAAGGGAAACTGAGGGGGGGGGATGGATGACACTTTAACAAATCAATTTGGTTTTATTTTTGAGATGCTTCTTAAGAAGCTCAGGTGACTTTTTCCTGAGCTTCTACCTCTGTAGTTAGATAAACCTGACAGGCCACCAGTCATCTATCCCATTAAAAAGCTAAAACCAGAATAAGCTTTTTCAGGGTAGCATTCAGAAACGATTCTGCAATTGTTGGGAAGGAATCTAGCCCATTTGGGTGGCAGGGCAGAGTGCAAAAAGGAACTACAGAAAGAACAATGCTTGAATGATCTGCCTTGAGAAGAACACTTGAAAGTGCAGCCTGGAGAGGAAGGAGCCTGGGGATCCTTAGGGCTGTGTTGTGTGAGTAGGGTTTTTGCTCAAAAACACCAGCAAGTCCTACCTCATTACAACAATGCCTGCTCCAGTTTTTCTTCAGGCATTCTCAGCCTTCTAATACCTATTGTATCCAAAATTCTGGCAGGAGAATTTGTACTTCAATAGTATTTCCTGGAGTAGAATGGAAAGTAAATACAAATTAAAATGAATTGCAGCTCCAGGGAGTGAAGTATGTTCTGGATTAGCAACAAATCTTGTTCTGAATGGGGTTTCATGATATACAAGCCAAGTTAGAAATATCTTAAGCTACTGATCTGGCTCCACGTTTTCAGATTATGAATGTAAAATCACACCAGTGGAGAAAAAAAAGAACCACTAAATTACAATGTTATAGTCATTATTCTAGCATTATACTGTTAATTGCAGCAAATTACTTTGTGGAAGTGAAAGACTTTCCAGTCAACAAACAAAATGTAATGTCCTGCTCCGTGCCTGTATTAAAGTGCCAATTGCATTATATCCAGTGAAGAAGGTGTTTCTAATTTGTACTTGTTAAAAAAACAAACACAACACACCAATTTGAGGGAGACTAGGTAAAAGCAGTGGACTAAAGCAATAGGTTTTATTCAGAATTGAAAGTAAACATAAATACATACCCCTAAGTTAGTGTAAAATTGGTGTTTTCAGTAACCCAGGTCTGATCAAGCAAATCCTGCACACTGCTGACAAATTAAATGCATCTGTCCTGCTAGAATACTAATACAGTTTTTACACTTTTTTGCTGACTTCTAATCATTGTACAATGTCTTCAAGCATTTCAGTTTAGTTTTTTTGCTGCTCTGCACAGTAAGCATTATGTTTCTGATGATTTATAAGTATTTAATGCTTCATTTCAGCTCGTGTTGTATTTAACAGCTGGCTTTCATGAAAGGAAGATGGAATCCTGAACACAGCCTTATGGCAAAACAGCTTTCATTTAGCAGCAATGCATCAAGCTGTTAGCTCTCCATTCTAAAAATAATTCCTATTTAAGAAGTTTTCTGAATTCTTTCTGGCCAAGTTTGGGAGGTGTGGATCGACAGGGCTTTCTCCTAGATGGCTTCAATTCCAAACAGTAAAAATGCAGGCTTATATTGCTTTTCCCTTTGCAGCCCCTGACTTTTTTGAGCCTAGGAAACACCTACCTGGCTCTGAACAACGTGAGTGGAGCACTGCAGGCCTTCAGACATGCACTGGATCTGACAACCAAGTGCCCAGAGTGTGAAAGCAGCCTGAACATGATCCGCTGTTTGCAGTTCTACCCTTTCCTCTACAACATCACCTCTTCTGCATGCAGGGGTAAGCAACTGTTGCAAGGTGGACCACAGTGGAGATAGTGTCTGTTTGCCTTGGGTTTTGCACCTGAAATTCATGGTTACTTTTTTTTTTTCCAAGGATCCTCCCTGTAAGTACCAAATTCGAGGCACTGGTAATAGAATAGACTGTAATAGAAAAGGTACAGTCCATTAAGAAGTGCTTGAGGATAACCTCTTAAATATTTAGAGGGCTGCCACTGAGTGTAAATTACTTTCTGAGTGTGTCAGTAATACTTCAGTGACCTCTTAGCTCTCTCTTGCTGGTCAATGAGGAGGAATGCTGGAACTGAGTATTTATGGAAGTGCACAGCTCCTACTGCTAAGCTACTCAACAGCCCCTCAGTACCTCCCTTCAGATTTTACAGTCAGGTGGATATGTTTTCTTAAAGATGCAGAATTTGGTTGAAAACCAGTTTAGTTTTCATCAGGGAATCACATGGAATTTCCTAGACTGGGAAAGGCCTTTACATTCATCTAGTCCAGTCCTTAAACTCACACTGAGAAGACCTTAACTAAACCATATCCCTCAGCACTACATCTACATGACTCTTGATGGACTTCTTGTCAACCTGGACACACTGCTGGCTCACATTCAGCTGGCTGTCAATCAACACCCCCAGGTCCCTCTCTGCTGAGCAGCTTTCCAGCCACTCCTCCCCCAGCCTGTGGTGCTGCTGGGGGTTGTTGCACCCAAAGTGCAGAACCCTGCACAGGTTCTGGCCTGAAATTCTGAAATTCCTACCATTGTCCTTGATCCATTGATCTAGTGTTTTGGAGATGGATTCTTTCATTTCAGTGAATCCTACTGAATATGTACTTTGTATTTGCCTATAGCTGATATGCTGCTCATGAGCAGTCTTGAAGAACATTTATAAATATAAACTATTGGCCATCATCTTCTTTTTCCCCCCACTGTAAACATCAGCTGACTCAAGAGGAACCTTGACAGGCTGTATGAAAGTGAGGTTAAGTCTCCAAAACCAGAATTATTTCAGGAATGCATACCCAGAAGTCATACTTCACACTTCAGAATATCCTTCAATCTTGATAGTCTTCTGTTCATCCTGCAGTCCAAAGAAAACAATTGAAAAGAGATTGTAAGCTTGACTTTGACCTTACATACTTAATGCACTAGTATATGTAATTATTCAACCCCTACGTTACCACCTAAACAATGAAAACTGTATTTAGATGCTAACATTTGACATTAACTGTTGTGCTTCCAGCATTTATTAAAACATTAGCATTGTGTAGACTTACAAGATGCATAAGGCAACATGACCTGTTCTTGTTTGGCTCCGTGACAGACTGGAAGACATGTTTTGATGACAGGGTTGTAAACTGAATACAGCCTCTTACATGCTGTTCTGAATGGGGCTTCAGGTATTGATCTGATGCAGCACATTTTTCAACACATGGATCAAACCTGTGCTTTGGGTTGTAAGCCTATGTGGTAGTAGTGGTTTTGCTTCACTTTCAGAAGCTTTTGTTCAGAAGGACTTGACCTAACTAGTAAGGCATGGAATTCCTTGCCCTGCTGCCCTGAGTCATCAGCAGAATCCAGCAGATGCTCAATGGGAGTTCTGTGCTGGCCTGGGTAGCAATATGGGAGCAAAAATCTGAATTTGTAGTCTGATTTTTTTATTAGAGGATGTGCCTGATGTATATTTAAAATAGGTGAAATATGAATTTCCTCAAATGTTTTGGGACATTGGCTGTTAGCACAAGACTTTGCAAGTGTGGTACAGTAATGCAGATTTGTTGGACACTTAGCTATAGGCTTCTCTCTCTACTGCTGCCTGGTACTTTTTATTTTTTCTAACTTACCTCTTTTCTAGATAGGATTTTATATTTAAAACCCAGGTCATTTCATGTGTGTGAGAAGAGGAATTAAAAACCTCAGACCAACACTTAACTAAACTTCCTATATTAAAGTTTATGTCAAGGTTTTGTTTTGTTACAAAAGTACTGCTAAATCTGTCAAGGATTTTAGAAGCAGAAGCAGTGTGAGTACATGGTGAATGTCTGTTCATGCCATCAAGACAGCACTGAGCTTTTATGTGCTGTATTTGTGAAAGCAGTGCAGCTTCCTTCCTTGTTTACTTAGTTCTGTCATGAGTACAGCAATAGCTAAATGACCTGCTTTAAACGTGGCTTTAGTGCCCTCTTGTGGCATAAGCTCCCTGTACTACATGAAATTAAAATTATTGGGTTAGTTCATCTAGTTCCTCCTAAAATAAAATATGGGGAAAAGGTTTTTGATATTCTAAGTGGCTGGATTTTCCTCTGGCCCCCAAGCACTAAAGTTCTTACAAAGTTAATAAGCTTAGACCTTGAAGCAGATTGACCTGAAGAGGAGAGGCTGACCTGAAAGGAGAACCTCTGCTTGAAACTCTTTTAATAGGAAGCTTATGGACAGGTTAAATAACTTGCTTAAATCAACATCACAGTTTAAGCCTCTGATTCTTAACTTGACAGAAGCAGTCACTTCAGGTTCCCTCTAGCAATCTCAGGTGCACAAGCACTAAACAAAAACATCACATTTTCTTTCTAATAGTGTGTCAAAACAGAGATGCAAAGTAATTTGCATTTTTAATGCACCTTTCACTCACTGATGCCCTAAAAGCTGTGACTGACTTGATAGTCCCAGCAAGGGGCTGCCAAATTTTGTTTCCATTAGGTCCTTTTAGACATTTTTATCATGGTAGCTTTAGTTTCCTCCTAGAGCTGTTGTATCTTTTTCCTACAAGGAATGCTCATCACTTTATGGTAATAGGTGGAAAGAGGGGATGTTTATTCTTGGGGAAAAGGGTGTTGAGCTTAGCTCAGAATTTGATCTGGTTTTAGTTGAAGGAAAAGACCAGAACCTGTATCAATCATATGAGATTCTGAACTGAATGCCACTGTATGTTTAAAATTCAGCTTTTTCATTCTTTGACTTGTGGGTCATATAAAGTCTTGAGTGCTCCCAAGCCTTATTGGGACTACCACAAATGTTATTACTCTTATTTACCTGGCTGTATTAATAAAAGGTGTAAGATTTGTGACCATTTTTTGCTGCTTTTATACTCTCTTCATTGTGTTATGGGAAAGTTCATCTGTATAAACAAAATAGGAATCCCTGGAAGGGTTTTTAAACAAGCAGAATTCTGGAATCACACTGACAGCTTGGCAGAGCACTCAGAAACTATAGTAATAATAAATTTAATAAATTAAATTAAGTAATAAATTAATAAATTAATTAATAGAAAAACTGGTGTTTGTCTTCAACAGTAGCACTTCTAAAACAACTCTGAAGTTAAATAGTTACTTATTTCTATTCACATTGACTGTTGTTCACCCTGCAAGTTCCATTGGGGATCAGAAAACCAATCTGGATTCTTTCTCCTGACAGCAGAGATCACACATTGATAAAAAAAATCATAGAGTGTCAGTGTCACTGAAAGATCTGTTGGTAGTGCCCAAGTGGGATCTGGGTCACTGCATTTGGGCTCTGGAGTCTGTTGTAATTGTGCAGAGTGAAAACACTTTGCTGAATGCAGGCAGGTGGGAGAGCCAGAAAACAAGGACTGCTTTTAGTCCTGATGGAGACAGACATCCCATGGGATGGGGGTGTTGGGAAATGTCAGGCATGCTTCTTACTGGGAGATCCTGTAGAAATCTTATGTGAAAATGTGCTCTGTGGGAATGACACGACCCTGTTATTTCTAATTTTGTGCTACTTCTTCTTTCTTCTGCATTGCTGGCCCAGTAAATGAAGCAGCATTTCATACCATCTTGTGTTGCCACAATAGTCATGGCATTCCTAGAAGATAGTTAACCAGCTGTAGGCTTTTTCATAATTTTGTACTATTTGATTTGGTTCCTGCTGTATAAGTTGCACTGAAAAGTCTTTGTCTGGCATCTCTGGTGTGGCTGGAGGAAGCTGAAAGTGAAGGCCCTCACCCCTGGCAGTGCCATACCAAGATCACTTTGAAACCAGTCTTTCCAAGCTCAGTGTATTTTTCTTCTGGAAGCTATGCAGAGATCTATAGCTTGAGGTTCTTCAATTTAAAAGTCAAAGAATGCAGTACTGTGCTAAACATGGCATTTTTAGCTACACCTGTATCCAAAGGCTTTCCAGCTGCTGGCTCAAGCACTTCTCTTCCCAGGTTCTGCTTGCTGGAAAACCATCACTCATCTCAAAGGTGTTTTAACCAGCAATCAAAGGGTGCTGTCGTCAGGATATCTCTTGTTTCTCAACTCTTAAACAGCTTATGGGTGAACTTGGTCTGCAGCTTCTTTTTGTCTTCACGTTGCTTATTGCAGTGTGCCTGACAATGGCTCCTGCCAGGCACAGGGCTGGCTTTGCCTCACACACCTCTGGCATTTAGATTTAGCATTCTGCACTCATCCTGGCTTTTCCCAGCACCCAAAGGCCCTGGGTTGGCAGAAGGGGAAGAAGTTGTGGCCTCATCTTCAGGAGTAAGAGGTTACAGAGTAAGGGGATAGCACAGTGGAAGGGAATTTATAATTGTAGGAGAACTCACTGGGAGTTTACTGATGCAAAACTATTAATATATGAATGGAAAGCAGCACAGTATTAAAATAAAAACAGCATGACATTTCCTATTTTTATCTACCTTTATAGTGTAAATGGTGCTTCATGAGGAACCCATGTAACCTGGGTCATCCTTCAGTTACTGCAGCATAACTATGTGCTCATGTAGGAGGGGAATCATCAGGGGTTAGGGAAAGGAAAAGGTTTTCTTCCAAAATTTATTTTCAAAACCTGATGCTTTCAGTTAACAGACGTTATAAATTTTTTCTGCAGTGTTTTTGGTGCTGTTTGGTTGGTTTTTGTTGGTTTGTTGTTTTTTTTTTGTGATAGGAATGTGGAGAAAATGAGCAATGGTTGCCTACTGTCTGTGTCTTAAAGGTGACAGAACCTGGCCCAGGCTGTCCAGAAGGGCTGTGGAGTCTACATTTATAGAGAGATTTCAAACCCTCCTGGACAATGTCATCCTGGGCAGGTTGGACAAGATGATCTCCAGAGGTCCCATCCAACCCTCATCATGCTGGGATTCTGGGATTCTTTGTCTCTTTTTAGGAGGCTGCCTTTTCCTCCTTGCACATAGGTGATAAAAATTCTTCCTGAACCTGGATAGTGTGCCTAGAGCTGGGCTTTTTAAAATTACTGAACAACTTTATAACTTCAACAGCTTTTTTAGGAGGAATAGTCATTCCCCAGACAATGTCTCCAGGAAGTTGTAGTTAGAGGAGTAACTTCATAAAAAAAAAAAAAAAAAAGCTGTACAGACTGAATTTGTGAGTTGATTAAAGCACGTTTGGAAGAGAAAGAACATGTCCATACATGGGAGAACTGGCAAAGTCTAGTTTGGTATCACTATAACTGGCCAAGGCCTTGAAGACTCTATTCTCTTGGCTTGGATTTAACCTGAGAACTTGTAATGTGGTGCAGTGTAACCTCCACCTGTAAAGAGTCACATGGAGATTGTCTCAAAGCAGCATGTGATGCCACGTGCTCAGATGAAAATGAGCAATGGAGTGACAGGCACTTCACTGCCCCTCATCTGTCTGCTGTAGTGATTTCTTTCTGCCTTTTAAGGTTGGTTACCTGGTTCCTGGTAGTTTCTGTAGTGTTCTGACCATCCTCAAATAGATGCTTTACATCTATCATCTCTTCTGGCTACTAGTGACTGAAGCTAGAACAATTGAAAGTTTCCCTAGAGGAAGACATTGATGCTTCTTGAATGCAGCCATTTGGGGGAGAAGAGATATTCTTCCAAAAAACCCTAGTCTTTCTGCAGCCACTGTTCTGTAGCTTCATCTTGTTCTGGTAGTTTGAGGAGAATTCTTCCTAGTGTCTAATCTGAATTGACCCATCTCTGGTTTTAATCCATCCCCTCTAGTCCTGACAAAGACAATGATGCCATTTCTTGTTGCATGGGTTACTCCTGTAAAGTTTGAAAGGAACTTTCATGGTGCCTCAGGATCTAACATTTAACCTAAGAAGAGATATGTGGCTTATGATGGAGGGAGGATGACAGAGACCTAACCAAAGGCAAGTCACTGTTGCCTTTGCTTATGCTACTGATTCTTAAACTGAATTTCCATGACTTAATTAGAAACAGATTTCCAAAGTATGTTGTGTGCAGGGAACTCATTAGTCATTCAATATTCAAACATTATACTGTGATCTACTGTGGATGGGTTTGTATTGTTACGGAATTAATAAGTAATTATTTTCTGATGGGAAAAAAAATAGGTATCTGGCACATAGGAGAAGTCACTGAGGGCAAACCTTTGTCTTCAGAACTTAGATATGCTTGTCTCTCTTGCTTTCTTTCCCCAAAACAACAACAAAAAAATCAAGCTGTTCTTGAGGCACAGGCTGAAATTCAGACTGCAGTGCTATTTACCTTCCTACTCTATAGGAAGGACCAGAGTCCCCTGAAAGAGACATTTTTTTAGTCTCTTTTATCTACTGACAGGGTTGAAGAGTTTAAATTTAGATGTTTAGGTGTTTCTGTGTTTGGGGCCCTATTCCCAGGCATCATAGAGCAAGTTACTGCTTCTAGATGTGCAGTATAAAAAAGACCAAGCTCCTGTTTTAGTGGGTGGTGAAGAAGGAGGAGAGTGAGGGCTTTAGGTAGTCAATCTCTTCATTTTCTCCTTCCCTGGTTTTAACTATGGAATAGGTGTTAGGGGGGAGGGTTGAGGTTTTCTTCTGCATTATAAAGTAGCCTACTAAAGTCTTCAGGATCTCAGGTGTGCACATCCCTTCTGAAATTGCATTGTGTTCTATTTTAAGTAGGTTTGTTTTCCTCTTTTATTTTTTTTTTCCATTTTTGATCACTTTTATATTTCATAAGGCCTTTTCATCAGGGACTGGTCTGTTATGCAAGGGTGAGGTATTTATGTCACTTAATACAAACAAGAAATCTGTTTAGGAACTGTTGGCATTTTTGTTTTGAAGGTTTTAATCAGAACTGCTGTAATGAGACAAATAGATAATATTTAAATCTATATCTAAGCCAATTTGGAGACATTTTTGGCTACAAATCAATGAAAAAATATTTCCCTACAAGTGAGAACAGGGTTTTTTACTATATAATCCTCTTAATTGAAAGCTTATTGTTGGAATAAACGATAAAAAAGAAAGAACTTTTGTATGCTTCATTTTCTATGCTTGATTCTAAATTTTGACCACATAAATCATAATCATGTTGTTTACTATGCATCAAACCAAAGCTTGTTATGTAGCACACTCTTCTGACTAATCTATTTTGAGCATGCCTCTCATCATCTCTGAAGAGCAGCCACTGACTGCTCATCTAAGGGAGGAGAGGGCAGAGGTAGGAATTCACAAAAATCAACTTTAAAATTACTTTTCATTATTTATTGTCTATACTTAGCTTGCTTTATTTTTTTCCATTAACCATAGGTCCCATCCTTTGAAAATGTTTCTTTTTGTCCTGTAAATTCCAGTTTTTAAAAGGAGAATTTAGATTAAGGAAAGAAACTAAAGAAGAAAACACACCAAAAGTCAGTCTGAATTTGTGAATTGACACACCTGCCAGATGTTTGGACCACATTTTGATGGCTGAGATGCCAGTAGTTTTAGATGCACAAAGGGGTTCTGGTTCAAGAAGGTGGTTAGTATTAGATGGGATGGATAAAGTGGTAAATCTTTCCTAGATGTTAGGAAAAAAATCTAGTCCCCAGAAGTGTTGTTGAGCCTGACCCAGGCTGCCCAGGGCAGTGGTGGAGTCCCCATCCCTGGAGGGGTTTCAGAGCCATGGAGATGTGGTGCTGAGGGACATGGTTTAGTGGTGACCTGGCAGTGCTGGGTTAATGGTTAGATTTAATGACCTTGAAGATCTTTTCCAACCAGAATAATTCTATCTTTTCTGTATTTAAAACATGTGTTGTGCTGATGCTGTACAAGTGCTTCATTCACATTGGCCCCAAAATTTACAAACTACAACAATATGAGAAATAGAAAACTTTCATATGTAATACCATGTTCTGCTTTCAATCTTCAAGATCTCAATGTTCCATTTAGTTTGTATTTGCTTTCTCCATGCAGGAGATTTCCTTTATAATTTAGGAACCATGCTTTTGTTTTTTCCCCTCACAATTTCTATGTTACCCTGGCCCAATCAGACAATTTATGGATGTTATTTTCATCATTTAAAGGCCCAGACACTTATTTTAGGCCATCGCTATAGCATCTTTGTTTCACTGCCTGGAACATAGCAACCAGGCCTCATACACACAAGGTAGGACAGACTCTGATCTACCTTCTTCTGAGCTTTCTGACTTTCAGTGTTTCAGTACTGCCAGCTTCATGGTACACTTGTCAGAGACCTTGAATTTCCAGTGGTTTTTTTCAACCAGCATTTTTTTTTTCCCCCATCCTGTGATGTGAGACATCTGAAAGCAGCAATAGAAAAAAATGAAGCCACTCAGGTTTCTATATATAGCAGTTCTCAGATCCCAAGAAAGGTATTCTCATCTAGTCTGTGCTTAGCCATGTTTGTGAATTATATTAACAGTTGGTCTTAAGTAGAATTTTAAGTGCTGTCACAGGTTTCGGGGTTTTTTTCTTTCTTCTTGCTATTTCCATCTTTTTTTCTCATTTGGGCATTTTTATTTCAATTCAAATGGTTGTCTGATTTTCAGCCCCTTTGTTTTTTTTTCTGTATACTAATGATGAGTTGACCTTCAGCAAAGGGAACTGTGGTCATGCCATTACTGAGAAACACCTGACTTGCATCAGAATCAGGCTGGTTTGGTGTCAGGCAGGGAGGCAAGTTTCAGCTTTAGGGTTGTGTGCACAACATTTCCCATAAAATAAACATGAGGATCTCTGTATTTTGATTTTTTTTTGTAATTTTTCTTTTTTTTTAAATGAAACCAGTTAATTTTTTTATTGACAGCATGGAGGAGGTGGGGAGGGGATTCAAGAAGGAGTCAGTGATAAGAGGAGGAAAGGCAGAGTATAACTGTATGGCAGATGTTAGAAGAGATTGCAACATTAAATTCTGGTTTATATATTTACTCATAAAATAACCTCCTTTGACTCCTTTTATATACAACAGAAAGGGTAGGGCAAGATAGTTTTCACAAAGGATTTCTAAATATAGTTTTGTTAGATTTTGGTGACTCCCCCAGCAAATACTGGTCTGTTTTTCCTCCAGGGGTGCCACCTGAGCATTCCCAGATGCCCAAGTAGAGAGCATACAGAAAAAAACTGTTGTTTCACTTTGCTGGGTGGAACAGATTACCCTTGACACCAGAGTTACAGCCTCTTATCCTGCTGGCCTGATTGAAGAGTGAGACCTGAAAATAGTCTTTTCTAACATGGGTTCAGTGTGGAGAAGGAGTTGCTGATCTACTTTATTCCTGTTCTTCATGTTTTTTTGCTGCCAGTTGGAAAAAATAATGCTTTCCATCCACATGGAGGAATACAATTTGCATTCATGAATGGGGAACAGACTTAAGAATCTTGCATTTCATTTAAGCTTTCTTTTGTTCGCTGTGTGCTTCTTAATTCAGTTGTAGATCTTGCTTTTTTCACTCTCAAGTGATTGAAAATCAATTAGGGAGGGACTGGAGAGCAGCAGCTTTGTACAGGTAGTAGGTTTTTCTCTGTGGTGACAACAGGCTTCTCATGTAACAGCAGGTAGGTGCCTTGGTCCCTCTCTTGGGGACTGTAGCTGTGCAGTGGGGTTCAGGGTTCTAGAGCTTTGTATTTGGTGGAATCTGAGCCTGTAACCTCACCACAGAGTTACAAATTTAAGTTTTCAGGCATTTTTTTGGCACAGATTAATACCCATAGCTTTTCTCTGTATTTAAGGAGCTACTCCAACCAAACACCACCTCTTGCTGGCACAGAGGAACAGGGGCCTGGCAATCCCATATCAGTCTGTCTTGGCCCTGTTTTCTTCTGCACATAAGCAGGGCAAGCACTGTGGTGTGGAAGTGAAGTTCATATGGCCTGCAACTTGCACATATGGTTCAGTGGCGCTAAAAATATATCTCGAGCACACTCGTTGGAGTGGCTCCCAGCACACAGTCATTTCCTACTGACTGGGCAACCTTCCCTCAAAAGGTAGCTGAATTTTCTTCCATTAGTTCACTGTGTGCACCTAATAACAGTGTTTCCTGTAACTGTTTGAGATGATCTGCCTTGTTGAGCAGCAAGATCAGCTTTTTAATCCAATGCCTGAAGGGGCTCCAGGAATGCTGGAGAGGGGCTGTTTCCAAGGGCCTCTAGTGAAAGGTTGAGGGGTAATGGGTTTAAATGAGAGCACAGGAGATTTAGACTGGCTATCAGGAAGAAGTTCTTTCCCTTGAGGGTGGTGGATCAGTGGCACAGGCTCCCCAGGGAGGTGGTTGAGGCCCCATCTCTGGAGCTATTCCAGGTGAGGTTGGCCAAGGCTCTGAGCAGCCTGGTCTAGTTGAGGGTGTCCCTGCTCACTGCAGGGGGGCTGCACTAGATGCTCTTTGGAGGTCCGTTCCAGCCCTAAACATTCTATGATTAATCACCGAATGAAGTCTTTGATACTTTGTGGAATTATTCTGTTAATATGTACATGGAAAGCTAGAAGTCCACAGTATAGCTTCTGTGATATCCAGGAGGAGCAGCCTTACAGGGTCTGTTGGTTTCTTTCAGGCCACTGTCATGAGAAAAATCCAAATGGCAGTCACGACAAGGAGAAGTACTTTGATAACCACCATGAGTCAGTTACAGCAGTGGCAGAAGGATACTCTGAGGGAGGTACGGAAGATCCTGAAGTCCTTACTCAGAGTTCAGCAAGGGATCTGCCCTTCTTGAAACTGGAAAGTAAGTCAGCCTGAGAAAATCAATGCTCACAAATTAGTTTCTAAATTTTTCACAACAGCTGTCGTCCTTCTTCCCTCCAAGAAGCTACCTTCTCTCACCCTGGCTCTAAAGTGACAAGTAACCCTTAAAACTGGCTTCATTCACTTAATTGTCCTTCTTCTCCAAGCCTAACATCAAAATGCATTAAATAAAAAATGAAATCAAGGTTTAGATGCTTTCCAAGCTAAAGCATGGACTCGCTTGCAAGACTCTACAACTTGTTGTTTGTTGCACCTCAGTGAATTCTGTGTCAGCTGTGCCACTCAGCAGGGAAGAGAAACAGTGTCTATGAATTGGTACAGAACACTTTATTCAGTATTTAATGCCTAGATGTAGAGAAAAGACACCACCTGTTTGTTCCCTCAAACAGGCAGAGTTCTGGTTTGGAGAGGAAACTAAGAAAAGTACTCTAGAAGTGTTGATTTTTTGAAGCAACAGTTGGTACTTTGCAGTGAGGAATTCTGCATTCTCCCATCCCCCCTCTCCACTTGCAGCAGTCAGTGATACTTTGTGCAAGTGGAAGAGTTGGGTGACAGAAAAAAAAAAAAAAAGGATCAATTTGTGGAAGCAGCAGGAAGAGAATTTTGGACCTTCTTTTGGTATTTTCTCTTAGATGCAGTCACTGCAGAAAGCAATGGTTCAGAAGGACTGGAGGGGTTAGAAGATGGTCAGATGTCCGAAGAGATGCTGGCTTTGGTAGATGAGTTTGAGAACTCTTGGCCTCAGGAAGCTTTTGAAGGGGCACTGGAGGTAAAAGGCCGTCGGATGGACTTGCAGGGGATCCGGGTCCTGAAGAAGGGATCTCAGGATGGGCTGGCTAGCTCCTGTTTTGGGGATTGTGGTGATGACGATGATGAAGCTGAATGGGTAAGTTTGGATGGGTTTTCTTAAGTCTTGTCCCAACTTATTATTGGGGAGGAGAAAAAGATGAGGAGAGTTCAGGGGGTATAACACTGTAATATATATATATATATGAACTGCCCCTATGGACCTAAAAGAGCTGGTTCATTGCCTGTGTGAAATGAACACATAGTTTTAATCTATCTTCTAAAAGAAAGACCTCCCCATCACTAAAACTGACATCATTTAGTCTGGAGAGAAGGAGGCTTAGGGGGAGACCTTCTCATGCTCGACAGCTCCCTAAAAGGAGTTTGGAGCCAGGTGGGGTCAGGCTTTTCTCCCAAGGAACAGGTGACAGGACAAGAGGAAACAGCCTCAGGTTGCACCAGGGGAGGTTTAGGTTGGACGTGAGAAACAATTTCTTCCACACAAGGGTTGTCAAGTCCTGGCCTAGGCCACCCAGGGTAGTGGTGGAGTCACCATCCTTAGAGGGGTTTCAAAGCCATGGAGATGTGGTGCTGAGGGACATGGTTTAGTTGTCAAGGCCTGGCCTGGGCCACCCAGGGCAGTGTTAGAGTCCCCATCCCTGGAGGGGTTTCAAAGCCACAGAGGTGTGGTGCTGAGGGACATGGTTTAGTGGTGACCTGGCAGTGCTGGGTTAACAGTTGGACTTTATGATCTTGAAGGTCTTTTTCAACTTAAATGATGCTATTATCCTAAGTCCTATTTATCTGCATCAAGAGCTCAGATGTTGGATGACACTGAGTGCCTTCAAACTTCTTGCTCACAGTTACAAAGGAGAAAAGTTTCTGGAAGTTTAAAGAGTTGTCATCATGAAAACAATGTCATCGTGGTGTCATCGTGTTACAAAAAATATATGACAAATGCTGTTCTGTTCTCTAGCAGTTAAATTGATTTTCTCTTACATTGGTGACAGAAACTATACACTTTGTTTGCATGGTGTGGTGCAGTGAAAAGGAGCAAGCTTAAAGAGTGGGATGAATGGGGAAAGAAGGGAAAGAGGGAGATCTCATGTGTAACATCTTTGAAATGGAATCTTTGGGCTAAAACAAGTAGTGTATTGGATCTGATAACATTCATGGTGTTTCTTAACCTTGCCAACACTGTTCTTTTGGCAGATCACTTTTCAGGTCAAACGTTTAAAGAAACCAAAAACTGAAAGCTTGGATCTCCAGGAGCCAGCTGGGAAAAATGGAGAAGAAGGGACTAATGGAGAAAATGAAAACTTCTACCAAACTGCACTGGAGATCAGTGGACCAAAGATACCTTCTCCTGGACCAATAGGTAACCAGCTCCTTCTAGAGGTAGCAAGTCCTTTGCAACTTTTGTATTACTTTGGTTTATTGCCTTTCCAGTTTTTCTATTATGCTGGTTGGTCAGAGTCACAAAGACTACATAGTGAAATATATGTCTTCTAGAGAAGTATATGGAAAAATTGGATGTTTCTGCCATTTGCACTTTCTTCATGAAGTGCAGCATAACTTCGCTTGGTGAATGATAACTTCCTAGTGAATTGCCACAACTTGTGGGCATGAGGGAGTAAGGATGGAGAATGAAAGAGCAGAATATTTTGAGTAAAAGTAGTAAAAGAGGAAGAGAGTTAGTTTCTTTAACTTCTCTGCCCATTCAGTTTTAATCAGATGAGACACACCCCCTGGGGGACAAACACAGGATGAAGGCTTGAATTGATTACTCAAAACCTGGCCTGAAAAAAACAAAATTAAAACTAAACTAAGTGTTCTGTTGTAATTGGCATGGTGATATTACAAGAGAAAACTTAAGAGGCTGTCTTCCAGAAGGCTGGAGTTCCAGATGACTAGAGTTTTGCAGTGATACAGATGAGGTGTTTTGAAGAGAGGTGGAGTAACACCAATTGGAGAGTGGTCTGTTATTGTGATAGAAGCTGGTTCCACTAGTGTGTTCAGGTGGGTGGAAATCATCAGCATAGAATTGCCTGGGATGAAGTTTAAGCTGCTCTGGAACCTACTAATGCCAAAGAAGTTAATCAGAGTAATTGGCCTCTCTACTTTTTGGGTTACCTTGGTTTCAATGGAGGTAAAATCTTTATGTCCTTGGGCTGATACACAGCAAGATGGTTCTCCATTCTATTTTAGTCCTTGACAGTTGGATGACCTAGAAAGCAATTCCACATTTTCAAGGCTTTTCCATTAAATCCTTAACAAGCTCATTTTTTTAGTACCTGACAAAGTTATGTTACTGAATTAAATATTTAAATAGGAGGGAGGGATTACATTATCATTTATGAGCACGTAGCTGGCCTTTCCTTGATCTGCCTTCTCTCCCTTAAGCTACTTTTGTGGTTTTATTATGTAGCATCCCTTGCTTGTCAAGTAGTTCTGAGTAGTCAGTGGCTCCTAACACACCTGTGAGGAAGGGTCCATTGACATCCATTTTACAAGAGTTAAATCATCAGACATGTCAGTAACTTATTTGAGGTCACCTGGGGAGTTCCTGGTAGAAGAGGGAAATGACATGAGCTGTCCTGTGTTTGATACCTCTGAGACTACAGAATTGTCTCTGGGTAACATTTACAGACCTCTTGTTGTATTTTGCTGTTTGCACAATTAAGAACCCCCCCAACTAGTGGTGATGGTGATGAGAACTGACCAGTTTCCCAGAGTTTCTCTAAGTTCATTTTCCTTTGATCAGAACACTTGACAAAAGAAGGTGTACTACAGACTTTGTCAGTGTTTTGCAACATGATGGCAAAGCATTTCACTATGTCTTTGATGGGAAATAGCATTTGCATCCAAATGGGCAAAATTTCAGGTAATGAGAAGTAAATACTGAAATCCTGCCTACGAAGCTGGTGCAGTAGTATGGCATGTTGTAAAACTTGGCTTCCCACGGTGTAAATTTATGGCTACAGTGATTTTTTCTTACATTCCAAACAGTTGAATGTTTCTGATATAAGAGGAAAACATTTCCTAACAGTTAACACAATCTGGATTGCTTGGAATTTGTATCAGGATCCACTAAATGTAGGGGACAGGTTTCAGCAGACTTTGGTTCAAATGAGATCATCACATTCTTTTTTCTCCCAGTGATCTGTTTGTTAACATAAAGCAAGTTATTTAGCCTTTCTCTGCCTCGGTTAACTTATCTGCAAAATAGGAGGGCTGAAGTGTATCACAGAATGTTAGGGGTTGGAAGGGACCTAGAAGATCATCTAGTTCAACCCCCCTGCCAGAGCAGGGGCACCTAGACCAAGTCACCCA